>ML104521.1:167481-293599 GCA_003697995.1 Taxidea taxus jeffersonii | reverse complement strand
GAGAGAGAGGAGGAAGCAGGCTGTCCGCAGAGCAGAGAGCCCGATGCAGGGCTCGATCCCACGACTCTGGGATCATGACCCGAGCCGAAGGCAGCGGCTTTAACCCACTGAGCCACCCAGGCGCCCCAAAAATCTCCTCAGAAAGGATTTCTGAGGAGAACTCAGAGGTTGGAAATTTGAATGTTGTCATCTATTTATTGCCATCTGTTGGATTTGACAATCCACATCAAGAATGCCAATAATAAGACAAAATAATTCCAGTCTCTGGCCTAGTTCAAAAGCTGGACTAATGACCCTGGAAGAAACTTGTAAAAACAGCTCAAGAATCTAATACTGAGGATGGGATATATGAATTAAGAGAGCACAGCAAAAAGAATACACACATACGAATCTGTCTAGGGGCTGAGAATTTCAGGGAATGTTGGCATTCTAGAAGCAAATCAGAAGCCTAGTTAACAAGGCAGAGAATCTGCTGAGGATAGGTTGGCATCACTTGTGACTTGGTACAAGGATAGCCCGAGATGCCTCAAATCAGAATTAATCTCAGATTTCTGAGCTGAACTGAATCTGAATAACTGACATTGTGGATGTCTAGCTCTTTTTGCAGTTTTTTCCTCCATTTCTGATTTCATTGCTGTTCATTCCCAGCCAAAAGACTATGTGGGAGGGAGCAGGGAGTAGGTCGGGGGAAGAGAAGAGAAGGAAGAAAAGACACAGGAGTCAGTGCCTTTCAAATAACACCTCACACAAACCTCAAAAAGAGCATATAATTTAGGAATTATGAATCCTACTTTAGAGAGAAGGAAAATGAGATTTGAAAAATTAAGCCCAAAGTCACACAACTTATGAAAGATGAAGCCACAATTCAAACCCAAGTTGGACTGATTCTAATGTCAATGCACTTGTTCGTTACTCAATCATCTCATGGTGATAATTCAATCATTCTTATTTTTCAACCAAAAAAAACTTGTATTTTTTTTAAAGATTTTATTTATTTATTTGATAGAGATCACAAGTAGGCAGAGAGGCAGAGAGAGAGGAGGAAGCAGGCTGTCCGCAGAGCAGAGAGCCCGATGCGGGGCTCGATCCCACGACTCTGGGATCATGACCCGAGCCGAAGGCAGCGGCTTTAACCCACTGAGCCACCCAGGCGCCCCAAAAACTTGTATTTTTAAGAGAAGTTTTAGGTTTGCAGCAAAATAGAGCAGAAACTACAGAGCATTCCCATATATTCTTCATCTCCACAAATGCACAACCTCCCTCACTATCAATATCCAGCATGATAGGATACATTTGTTACGACCAATGAACTTAGGTTAACATGTCATTAGCTTCCAAAGTCCCTAGTTTACATTAGGGTTCACTAATGATGTCATATATTATGTGGATCTTGATAAGTGTATAATCATGTGGATCTACCATTATAATACCATATGGAACATTTTCACCTTAAAAGTCCTCTGTGCTCTGCCTATTCATCCCTTCCTTCCCTCTAAACCGGGGCAAATACAGATACTTCAACTGCTTCACAGTTCTTATTTTACAGAGTGTCATAGTTGAATCTTACATAGACCTTTCATATTGTCTTCTTTTACTTACTAATAAGTATTTAAATTTCTTCCACATCTGTTCATGGCTTGACAGCTATTTCTTTGTAGCACTGAATCTCATTTGATGTATGTAAGGTTTTTTGTTTTGTTTTGTTTTTTTAATCTATTCACCCACTAAAAGATACCTTAGTTGCTTACAAGTTTTTGGAAATTATGAATAAAACTGTATGAACATCCATGTACAAGTTGGTATATTGACATGTTTTCAACCTGAATGGTAAATATGAAGACTGTAGCTGCTTGATAGTATGGTCAGAATATGTTTAGTTTTGGAAGAATCCACCAAAATGTCTTCCAAAGTGGCTGTACCATTTCATTCCCACCATCGATGAATGAGAGATCCTGTTTTGCTATATCATTTCCAGCATTTGGGATCACCTGCTTTGGATTTTGTCCATTCTCATAAATGAGTGTTGGCATCTCATTTTAATTTGCAATTTCCTGATGTCAGAGGAAATTGGACATCTATCCATCTGTTTTCTTGTCAATTGTATATCTTCTTTGATAAGGTAACTGTTCAGGTCTTTTGTCCAATTCTTAATGGGGTTGTTCATCTATCAATGTTGAATTTTAAGATTTTTTGTGTACTTTGGATAATGGTTATTTATCAAATGCCTTTTTTTAAAAGATTTTATTTATTTATTTGACATACAGAGATCACAAGTAGGCAGAGAGGCAGGCAGAGAGAGAGGAGGAAGCAGGCTCTCCGAAGAGCAGAGACCCTGATGTGGGGCTCGATCTCAGGACCCTGGGATCTTGACCCGAGCCAAAGGCAGAGGCTTTAACCCACTGAGCCACCCAGGTGCCCCTCAAATGTCTTTTGTAAATACTTTCTCCCAGTCTGTAACCTGTCTTCTCATTCTCTTGACATTGTCTTTTGCAGAGAAGTTTTTAATTTTAGTCAGGTACATTTTGTCAATTGTTTCTTTCATGGATCATGCCTTTAATAATGTATCTAAAAAGTCATTACCAGACCCAAGGCTATGGATTTTCTCCTAAACTATATTGTAGAAGTTCTATACTTTCAGATTTTACATTTAGGTCTGTGATCCATTTTGAGTCAATTATCATGGAGCACATATGGTCTCTGTTGATTTTTTTTTTTCATATGAATGTCCAGTTCCAGCACTACTGGTTGAAATGACCCTCTTTCCTTTAGTATATTACCTTTGTTCCTTTGTCAAAATTCAGTTTACATACTTCTGTTGATCTATTTATGGGCTCTCTACTCCATTCCATTCATCTGTCTATTCTTCTCCCAATAACCACACTATCTTGATTACTATAGTTTTATAATAAGTCTCAAAGAAGAGTATTATCTGTGCTCTGACTTTGTTCTTCTCCTTCAATACTATGTAGGATATTCCTGATCTTCAGACCATTCAGGTAAATTTAGTATCAGTTTGCTGATATCCATAAGTTAACTTGATGAGATTTTGATTGGGATTGTGTTGAATCTATAGACAAATTTGTGAAGAACTGACATCTTGAGCATATTGAATCTTTTTGCCCATGAATATAGAGTCTCTCTCAATTTCTTTTGTTCACTGATACTTTCCATCAGAGTTTGGGGTTGTTCTTACATAGATAAAAGGGGTATTTTTCAAAATGGTTATTTTCCCCTTTCTCCTGCTAGAAGCATGAGGAAATCTTTCTCCACTATCAACTATGAGAACCTGGTATAGCTCCTGGAGGTAAAACTCACAAATGTATGGAGACTCCCTATGGCTGGATCCCCTTAGAGTTTGTTTTTGTTTTGGGGTTTTTCCCCCGCGTAGAGTTCTCATCAGAGTCATAGCCACACTAACCCTTCAAGCGATTCACCAATTCCAGCTCAGGTTTCCCAACCCCAGGACTCATTTTGTGGAAGTGTCTGCTCTGGAAAGTTGTAATTCTCTCTGCCTGTCTGTCTTGACAATCTTAGGAGCAGTGGCTTGTCCACGAACTCTTTGAAATATCTAAGGAGAGTTGCTTATTTCTCAGTTTATTCAGCTTTTTACTTGTTAGGATGTAGTGACAATTTCTGAGCTCCGTATTTGTCAGACCAAACCAGTTATGCTTATTTTTTAAGACTTATTTATTTATTTGAGAGAATGAGAGAGAGAAAGTGGGGTGGTAGCAGGCAGAAAGAGAGAGAGAGAGTGTGTGTGTCCTAAGCAAACTCTCCACTGAGCATGGAGCCTGACACAGGGCTCGAGCTCAGGAACCTGAGATCCTGACCTGAGCCAAAACCAAGACAGCACCAACCAGGAGCCCCTATTATGCTTATTTTATTTTTTTAAAGATTTTTTTTACTTATCTGACAGACAGAGATCACAAGTAGGCAGAGAGGCAGGCAGAGAGAGGGAGGAGGAAGCAGGCTCCCCGCTGAGCAGAGAGCCCAATGCGGGGCTCGATCCCAGGACCCTGAGATCATGACCTGAGCCGAAGGCAGAGGCTTTAATCCACTGAACCACCCAGGCACCCCTATACTTATTTTTTAATCAACATCTTCAAGTCTCTCAAACTCTTATTTCTCTTTTCTAACTCGCCGTTCCAATTACGGCCAGTTAATTCACTCACTGAACAAAAGTTATAAAGTACTTACTAAATTAGATAAGGCCTTTGCAAGCTGAAGGGAATGAAATAATAATTTGTAACCAAGATATAGAATGTACCTGCTTTCATGGTTTTATAGTCCAGTGGAAGAAACCCCAGTGAATTTCTCCCATTTCTATTGCCTGTCTGTAGATCTAGTTAATAAACCATTTGGTCTCTGGATTATATCTTTTGCATGTAGAAAATGATCTCATATAAGAAAATTCTTAAATTTTTAATGAAATTATTTTTAGTACTATATGAAACAAACATGAAGTTAAAACTGTTGTGGTCCTTGGAAGTAATTTAAGTCATGAATTGCAAATATTGTCAATAGTTACAAGTGAGAAATACATAAGCAATAGAAAGGCAATGCACTGGGGAGAGATGATTTAAGAAAGTTAGATTTCTGTACAAGTATAGCATATTTTCTTTTAAATAGAAAGTCACTACCTCAAGTTAAATCTAAGTTTCAGGCAAAACAGTCTATGATATTTATTATTTATGTACTGAGATTTAGGTAGAACACAAAAGTAATTTTAGATTTTGCTATGGTGGCAAATGTGAATGCTGTAGTAGTAGGCTGACAGACTCAGTACGAAGCACTCCCTGTGTTTGCCAAGAGGTTCTGCACAGCGACTCACCTCAAGGATTTTAAATAATTCTACCAAACCAGATGGGAAGTTTGCAACAAGGAAAGCAGTTGTAGCCTTTCCAGAAATACATTATGTTAAGAGTATTTTAATACATCTGAGTATTTTCAGCTTCAATATTTTTACAATTTAATATTACCTTGCTTTTACTTACTTTCCAAGTTAAACACCTTCCATAATTCATTAGGAATATTGTAAATTTGTTCTAACAAAAGCCTAGGTGGTAAAAATACTCATCATGTGCATTTAAATAAATATGGCTCTTAGCCTGTGTAACAGATCTTTCCCATGTTTGGTTTATTTCCTCTACGTGAATGTTTAGTCCCATATGTTTCCTTCTTTTTTTGTCAAGACTTCAGCACTTTTGTGTCCACTCAGAATTCAAGTAAAAATTTTTCACATTGCTTATTATGAAATTAGTAGTTAGTTGTCATATTTAATGGAAATCAATAAGACAAAACTGCTTATAAGCTTGAGAACACATTGATAAATCAAATTAATAAACAGTATGTTATGTAAATACAAACTATAACAAAACTCAAGGAACCACAAGATTCATCTATGACTTCCAGCTTCCTCAAATGTGTACATGGCCCTTTGCAAATAACAAGATTCTCCCTTATTTAGTCTTTCCAAATGTGAAAAAGATATCATCATTTATTAACTCAGCACTTAACATGTACTCAATATTTTCCAGGTACTAGGGATTCAACAGCAAATTAACAAATCAGATACCAGCCCTTTACCTTTTGAGGCCTTTGATTTTGTGGTCCCCATCTAAGAGGAAGACAATTCCTCTGGGTATCATTCATCTGCCTCCTCTTTGCTCAGTTCTTAGTAAAATATCTCTCTTTAGGTCCTCTGTGATCATCCTGCTGAATGGTCCACTACTCTATCCCCATCATTTTCTACCACAAAACTGGATGGTTTGCTTAATTACTTTTTGAAATTAATTTATTGATATCTTTGTTTTTTCATGCCTTTATAACACAGTATAGTGAAAATCCCATAGAGCAGACCCTTGCAGTACCTCCAGCAAAGTGACCAATACCTTCTACATAGATTTTTCAATAACTGTTTTTTGAATTAGTTAACTAGTTCATCCATAAGAAGAAATCAGAGAGGGAGACAAACCACGAGAGACCCTCGACTCCAGGAAACAAACGAGGGTTAAAGAAGGGAGGAGGATGGGAGGATGGAGTGATCAGGTGATGGGTATTAAGGAGGGCACAGGTTGTGGTGAGCACTGGGTATTATACACAACTAATGAACCACTGAACACTACGTCAAAAACTAATGATGTGCTCTATGTTGGCTAACCGAATATAATAAAACAAGAAAGAAAGGAGAGTTTCTGTTATTGTGAAGTTATAAGTGAAGTTAACTTAAAAGTTAATTGGGGAAAAAAAGTTAATTGGGGACTTCCATTCTAATGCAGTAATTTTTGTACAGGGGTTATCTCCAGATGCAACATCATGCAAAAACCACAAGAAAAGAGAACCAACTGAATCCCATATGTTGAGCAGATTTTAGCTTCATAGATACTGAGTTCTAGCCATTCCCTTTCCTGACCCCTGTTTCCACAAGCTACCCCTTTATATAAAGAAAAATAGCTATGTACCATCCATTATTCTCCTCTAGCTCTTATTCTTCTGATGTTGTTTCTACTATTAAATAGGTTCTTTATTAATTTTCTCAAAGAATGTGATTACTTTTTTGTGTGGGTTGGAGATTGTCTAGCAGGAAGTAATTATGGGATTACTGAAAATATAAGGAGTAAGGTATGCCACATTTTATCTCCATTCATATTATGCCCCATTTTCCCTCCCACCTCTATCATTGGGGATGGAGTCAACTTTTCCCAAAGATCTTGCATATACGGTAAAGTAATGCATACCAAATTTAAAAATGGGAAATGGTTGTTTAAAGTCAACTCACAATGTCTGGTATATCCCTGGAAGAAGGGACCCGTGCAAGCGTGAGATCTTTGACCATTACAGGGAAGAAGGTCTAAAGGGTGATTGCCCCAGTGGCGGGAGCAGTGGTGGTGCTAACGGTACCTCTTTCAGCTACACATTCCATGGAGACCCTCGTGCCATGTTTGCAGAGTTCGGTGGCCGAAATCCCTTTGACACCTTTTTTGTGTCACTTTTTTGGGGGGAGCGGAATGAGGAGGAATGGGGAGGAAGGCATGGACACTAATGACCCATTCTCTGGCTTCCCCATGGGTATGGGTGGTTTCACCAACATGAACTTTGGCCGTTCCCGTCCTGCCCAAGAGCCCACCCGAAAGAAGCAAAATCCCCCTATCACCCACGACCTTAGGGTCTCGCTTGAAGAGATCTATAGCGGCTGTACCAAGAAGATGAAAATCTCCCATAAACGGCTGAACCCCGATGGAAACAGCATTCGCAATGAAGACAAGATCTTGACCATCGAAGTGAAGTGGGGGTGGAAAGAAGGGACCAAAATCACCTTCCCCAAGGAAGGCGACCAGACCTCCAACAACATTCCAGCTGACATTGTCTTTGTTTTAAAGGACAAGCCACACAATATCTTTAAGAGAGATGGCTCTGATGTCATTTACCCAGCCAAAATCAGCCTTCGGGAGGCTGTGTGGCTGCACAGTGAACGTACCCACTCTGGACGGCAGGACCATACCCGTTGTGTTCAAAGATGTCATCAGGCCTGGCATGCAGCGAAAAGTTCCTGGAGAAGGCCTCCCCCTCCCCAAAATGCCCGAGAAACGCGGGGACCTCATTATTGAGTTTGAAGTAATCTTCCCTGAAAGGATTCCCCAGACATCAAGAACCGTATTGGAAGATTCTTCCAATATAGTCACCTGTGTTTCCCAAGAACTGACCAGGGACCTTTCCAGAGCTCATGGATTTCTGGACCATTCCACCAGTTGTGGACCCGTGAGAGGGCAGGAGGGCCCAGGGAGGGCTTTCGTACTGCTGAATGTTTTCCAGAGAATATATTACAATCTTTCAAAGTCGTGAAAAAAAATTTTTTTAATGTTTTAAATTAATTCAAACTACTATTGCAATAATAAGTTTACAATTTTTTTGTAAAAATACAGGGAATACATCTTTACATTTTACTGTGCTATTTGTAAGTTTACGTACATTAGTGAAATGTCATCCAAAAAAGAATAAAAATAGGCTAATTACAACTTTATGTTGCCACTTTTGGTCCTTGAATTTTTATACTTTCATAATGTCTTCTGTAGTTGCTTAATTTCTTCACGCTTCCATGGTCATGGCTAATGCATGTCACATAGCTGTTGGGAATGAAGTGACCTAAAAACTGTCCACGTCATTGAATTAAGAGTATCTTTTCCAAGACAATTAAATATCAGAGAATTTTTCTTAGGCAGGGTCAAATTAAGGTCTTCCACAGTGTTTTTGTGAATTTAACTGCTCTTGGCATTCCAATGTCACCTAACTTTAAATATGGCAATGCATACAAGCTTTTTCCTGTGTATATTTTACTTAGTTTTTTTTTTCAAAACCTTCTTTATAAATATGTTTATATTTGGGGTGCTAGTTTTGGGGGGCTAGCTTTGCCTCTATTGGTAAATTATTTACATAATGGTTTTCTTATCTGTAAAATGAGTAGGTTGCACAAGATCATCATGATGTTCCAACCTTCTGCCAGAGCACTGGCTGCTAAAACATGACTATCCTCATGCTATTACCTTGCTCAAGAAGCTGTGATGGCTCCCATGTACCTGTGGCTATGAGACCAGATTCCTCTATTAATATTTCCAGGCTCTCCATCTTTAAGAGTTACTCTCCCTCATATTAACTCCACTTCTCTGATGTGCAGACACACTGCTCATCACAGAGGTGGTCTAGGATTTAAGCTCACCACTTCAGGAATTATAACTGAGTGCACAGTATTGATACTCAAACTGTTACCCATCCATAAACTATTTCTTACAGGCTGTGACAATATAAGTGCAGGAAAAAAAGCATTCAGAAACTTTTCTAACAATTTGACTTTGACATGACACCAAACCTGATGATGAATGCACCTGTTAGTTTTAGTGTTTCTGAACTGGCACAAAGAGTAATATAGCAGGATTTGCATACTGGTCACAGTCAGTAGGACCAAATTATACTGTAAGATTACTCTGATGACTGAAAACCACATTTGTATGAATATATGAGCATATTTAAAGATTTATTTATATTTGCTAGTTATTGTAAGATCACTTTTATTGTTAATAAAGCCTTGTTTTTAATTTACAGTTTAACATTATTAACTAAGTCAGGGAATAAAAATCTGTTATTATTTACTCTTAACCCTAATTTAATTATGATGATGCAAGTAAGATTCACTGGACACTTTTGTTAAGAAAAGATAAATCTTTCCAAAATATAGCAGCAGTCACAAACTAATTCACGGTGGTGAAAGTGATTTTGAGGAAAGGAATATCAAAAGAGTTTATATTATACTAAGCTCTGTTTAGTAACTATAATTGATGATGAAGTGTCAAAACTACAGCGTGTTCTAACTAATGCACTGGTTAATGGGGCAAGGGAACCAATGAAACTTAAATAGCTTTTAAATTCACTCATAAAGATATGCTCAAAGTCAAAAGTACCTTATAAAGGAAAGGTCTTGAATTTAAAAATTGATGGAAGTAACGTTTAATATTTTCTATATGACCATTTCTGTTTTGTGAGTGACTGTAATCGCCTGCTGAGCTAACACTAAAAGTCTCTGTATATGTAACCACTGAGTTCTTAGCGCGAGACCATTTCAGAGGTATTAGCTCGAAAATAGTGGGCAAAAAGCTTGTGCAAGGACCACACTTCAGCGACACCAGTCATCAACGGCAGAAACAAACCAATGATAGGCAAGAAGCCCAAGTCATACAACAAAGGAAGTTAGCCAAGTGTTTTTCATTGCAGTGTAACACATCCGAGATACCCTTAGCATGGCAATCCTTTCAGTATCTGTGAAATTTGCACATGAACGATTTTTAGCTTCAGTGCTAAAAAACACAGCTAGATGTGAAGTATATATAAAAACATTCAGTTTGAAAAAAAATAAAACATTCAGCTTGGAGTTCAAATTCTGTGTAGGAGTTTGCTCTAATGGTACAGTTGCGAAGGCAAGTAAGCATTCTGGAGTCTTCAACCAAATCAGGAGCTGGTGACATAATATTATTAATCTCCATATTCCTTACTTCACTGAAATGTTTTGATTTTTTTTAAGTTAGGTGTACTAAATAATGTATTTAGTGATATAGTACAAATTGTGACTCTAAAAACTGAAGGGTCAAATTTGATATTATTCTTTTTATGTGGACATAATATGAAAGCTATCAAAAACTTGTTTCATGCTGAAGTATAATGGCTATTAAGAAGAGAATTTCTGTTGAAATATTTGGATTGCAGAATAAAATCTCATCATTTACGCAATATAAGAATCCAGTTTTGTCTCAACATTTTGAAGTTGTGAGTTAAGCATCCAGACTTGTTATTTATCTGGTATCTTTGGTATTTCTAATTATCTTAATACCTCCATGAAAAGAAGGAATGAAGGATGTTTTTTAAGGGCAAAAACAAAAGCAAGATTTCTGAAATAAGAGAGCTCCTACAGAATGTTATGTGATCCAGAATTCATAACAATTATTCAGTAGATACATAGTAAACTTAATAATTTACCTGTGTAAAGTTATCAACAAGCACCTTATAAATTTGGTGGAATGATTTAAAGTCCTTTTCCATCAAAGGAATATTCCCTTATCAGATATTAATGAAATCCAAGATCAATTTCTTTCATCATAAGTTAAATAAAGCTTAGCAATAACTTTCAGGATACATTGTTGGCACTGGCTACTGATGAGGAATTAAAGATGAATTTTGAAAATACAGCATCACTTTCTTTATCCTAGATAAAAATTAAGAATGAGTATCTTGAGCTTGCTGAAATTGCTTTAAAATTACTTCTTTCACTGCTATCAACATATCATTTTGACACTGATTGCTCTATGATAAATTATAAAAAATTGGAATAGTTTAGATATGTTATTCCCTTTGAATATGGCTGTGACCAATAGAATCTATATTAAATAAATTAAGCAAGGAACAAGTTCATTTGTTACATTAAAGCTTTACATTTTGATGTGTAGTATGTCTCTTCAAATTGTGAAGTAGGCATTCCATGTGGAAAATCACTATTTTACTCATAACTTCTTAATTTCTGTTATTGAACTACAAGTTCAATTGTAATAGTGGTTCTTTATATGATCACAGTTTTGCAAACTTTCAATGAGCAATATGTACAATTTTTAAATCTTTTCTGTAATGCTTGTTCTGATTATACTTGTTAAATATAATATAATGTCATTTGACTCTAATAGTAAAAATTGGCTTGTATTTTGTTTTTCAATTTCATTTTCCTAGTAATTCATTTTATTGGATTTTACAGAAGTACAGTTTTTGTAACAAACCAAAAATATTTTTAAAATGGAGATTTTGCTCTAGATAGTTAAGACACAATGTCCTATATTTCTATACCTCCCCGAGGGATACCATGTTAAGGACATGTTAAATGATCAGCAAATACCTGTGGATATATAAATTTATAGCAATAAAATAAGTAATACTTTCTGAAGGGAATAATTTATTCCAGTGGATAGCTATATCTATAGAGGGCTTCTTTGCATCTTCCAGTTTCCAGGGGTAGAAATAAGTAGAGTATACAACATGAACTGAATTATGTATAATTCTTCAGAAATTTCAAAATATGAATAAGGTTGATGTCACAGAAATTTCAAAATATGAATAAAGTTGATGTCACCTTCTCTTTTCTGTGAACTGTATATATCATCATGCAGATTAAACAATAACTTAGAATGTCTAAAAAGCATCAGGGTGTTCTGTGACCAGAAAACATTTCTTAAAAAGAATAAAACAAGCAACAACCCTACTGCCTTTTGTTTTGGAAGATTTGATGTTAGGAAGCCAGCCAGGCTGTTTTTGTTTGACCAAACAAAAGAATACTATGAAAGCACAAAATAAAACATTGTATCAAGACTTTGGCATTTCATTAGTAGTCTCATACAGGATACAAAGTCAATGTATTGCTAGGGAGGTCCGTGGGACAAATGCCAAAAACAAACTAAAGCAGTTGATGGTCCTTGATCTCCTCTTTAATACCTATAGCTCCCATATTTGGAAGTTCAAGAAAACTTCTGCTTTAGTAAGTAATTACAATTCTTTTGAATAAACTTTTAATCAAGATAAGCTCATTTACCTTTAAAATAAATCTTTAATAAAAGTCTTCTCCACCCATGGGTTATATCTGGGATCCTGTAAAGGACAATTGAGTATGCTCATTTTCTCCCTGAGTAGACGAGCTAAGTGCCATTGCTATTCTACAGAATTCTTACCTTGCTTTTCCAATTATATGAACCAAGAATATACTTTTTCTCTGAATGATGTAAAATGTGGTTAGTTGTTACAGTGACTGACACTTATGTATGTGCATTATTGAATTACACAATGGCTTTCAGTAACCTATCAATAAAGTTCATGAGGGAATGGAATTCTATCCCTTATTTTTGCAATGGGGGAAATAGTGTGAACCATTATAAACTTGCTAATATTACATATTACCATGTCAAAGTTAATACAAAAGAGAAACATTTAGCATGTTAGGACAATTTAGATAAAGGAGAGTATTTCTATAAGAAACCCACAGAGTTGTAAGTGAGAGAAGACACAGCACCCTCTTTTCTCAGCAGGTAGATCCTTTTAAGACAAATCTTATGTCCTGGGGAACCATATTGTTCAGCATCCTCTTTCTTCATTTCTATTACCAACCCCTCTGTTATCGGACTCCTAAAGTTATTCTAAAGAGAGTGTTACATGGAGGACACGTATTGCATGGAGCACTGGGTGTGGTGCATAAACAATGAATTTTGGAACACTGAAAAAATTTAATTAAATAAAACTTTTAAAAAATAAGAAAAAATAGAGTATTATTTGGTGAAGTGTGAAATGCTTATTTATATCTATTTTTTGATCTCTTAATAATACTAACAAAGAGCTTTCAATTAATCTAGCTGATTGGATAAAGAGTGGGGCAAAATTCATTGTACTAAAGTTATTTCCATATAATAAACCCATTCTGGATCCTCACCCTATGAAATTGCCAGAGCCAAAAAGTTAAATTATTTTATTTTATTTTTTAAAGATTTTATTTATTCATTTGACAGAGGTCACAAGTAGGCAGAGAGGCAGGAAGAGAGAGAAAGGGAAGCAGGCTCCCTGCTGAGCAGAAAGGCTGATGCGGGGCTGGATCCCAGGACCCTGAGATCATGACCTGAGCCTAAGGCAGAGGCTTTAACCTACTGAGCCACCCCAGCGCCCCATGTTAAATTATTTTAGACAATGCAAAAAAGAAAATGTCTTTGCAATATTTGGAAAGCAATGTATCTGCTGAAATGCATGAGAGTTTATAAAATTTACACAAAACCTTTATTGAAAAATAATTGGAAGCCACCCACAGCATACTATTAAAAAAATTCCAATTTTCTATCCTTTTTAATTCTGATACTATTAGCTTTCTTTGCCTGTAATATGGAAATTGAAACATAATAGTTTTTGCCCAATGTTTGAAAATACAGAATCTTGTTATATTATTATAAGTTCTTATTCCTACTCCCTGAAAATAGTCTAGATTTTCCATTGAATAACTAAAGTCTTTTTCATTTTCTCATATATTTTACAATTTCAAGGATTATTCAAAGCTACCTTTCACCATTTCTTCCCATGCTATAGATGGACATAATTTTAATATTTACAGGTCATTCTATTTCATTAAGCTACAATTTTTCTGAGAGAATGCACAACGTCCCATATCAAAAAATACCAACATTTTCAAATATACAAACAATTAAGCCATCACTCTATATCTCATGGGCCCACTAGACTAAGAACAAATTTTTTTTTTAAATATATAGATAATCCTACATTTCTTGATCAGGAAACAAGGTGAATTTGCTGACAGTATCAAGGTACAGACATATATTCTTATTTCCATCAAAAAAGCTGATGTTATTGCACTGCTAGGTATTTACTCCAAAGATACAGATGTGGTGAGAAGGGGAACATGTACCCCAATGTTCATAGCAGCAATGTCCACAATAGCCAAACTGTGAAAGGAGATGTGATGTCGTTCGACAGACGGATGGTAAAGAAGATGTGGCCCATATACACAATGGAATATTATGCAGCCATCAGAAAAGATGAATATCCACCATTTGCATTTACATAGATGGAACTGAAAGGGATTATGCCAAATGGTGTAAGTTAAGCAAAGAAAAACAATTATCATATGGTTCCACTCTTATGTGGAACGTGAGCAATAGCACAGAGGATCATAGGGGAAGGGAGGGAAATCTGAAGGGGGAGAAATCAGAGAGGGAGACAAACCATGAGATACTATGGATCCTGAGAAACAATCTGGGGGTTTCAGAGCAGGGGGGGGAGGTGACAGGGTGAAGGTATTAAGGACGGCACATGTTGTGATGAGCATTGGGTGTTATTATGCAATTAATGAATCACTAAGCACTACATCAAAACCTAATGATGTACTATACAGTGGCTAGCTGAACATTTAAAAAAAAAAAACTGATGCTCTCTTGCAAACCAGGGTCCTTGAGCATCTTTAGAGTACATTAAAATGTAGTTTATGATTTTATTTGTTCAAATTTTTGATGACCTATCAAAATATGTAATATGTACTTCAGTATTAGAATGAAATATCCAAAACAAAATCCAGAAAGAGAAGACTATTTTTATGATGAAGTAGAAAGAATTGGTAGACTTTAAATCCTTTACTTCTTTGAACTAGAGCATTTAAATTGCTCTAATCTAGCAGAATAGAAGGAAGTGTTTGGTATAACAATTCCCCCAGTCCTTAGATTGGATTTTTGAGCACATGTAGGAATTTTCTTTTTTCTTCTTATTTCTGTTCTTTTTTTTTTTTTTTTTAAGATTTTATTTATTTATTTATTTGACAGACAGATCACAAGCAGGCAGAGAGGCAGGCAGAGAGAGAGGAGGAAGCAGGCTCCCCGAGGAGCAGAGAGCCCTATGGGGGGCTCAATCCCAGGACCCTGGGATCATGACCCGAGCCGAAGGCAGAGGCTTTAATCCACTGAGCCACCCAGGCACCCCTCTTATTTCTGTTCTTAACAGAGCAGGAAGCTATGCTTTTCCCTACAGACAAATCATGGACAACAGCCTAGCCTGTGGCCCACTTTAGTCCTTAGCCATCTGAATTTAAAATGCTATCACAAGATTTCTTCTAAATCACCAAAACTTAACAGGCTATTTTCCCTCTGCATTTCTATTTGCCACTTACTCTGTACTTTGATGTTGCAATACCAGTTTAAACTTCCTCTTCTCTCTCTAGGCCTAACATAAAAGGTTCTTCTGTCAGCAAAATTGGTGACATTGACTTTCATTTTAAATTTTAAGATAAATTAACCATTTATATTTGGTTTACTATTTTAATTTTGAAAACACATAACTTATTTGCTATTTACTGCCTAAGAATAATTTTAATATTCACATGAGAATGTTCATATAAAAGAGAGATTATTTTAAGTTATATATATATATACATATATATATATATATATATATATATATATAATATGTCAATATGGAAAAAATACAATATCTACTAGAGGCAATAGTTTGGAAGAGACCAATCTCTAGAAGTATTTTCATGTAAATTAAGAGTTTTGAAATTATGGTTCCAAGATCATGATCTAATTGGGAAGTATTCATTGAAATTGATGTTTCCATTTTAAGGAAATTTAGTTACATGGTGCATTGCTAAAATAATTATATTTGTATTGCATGTGTGGCAAGATACAAAGTATCTTAAACTTTAAAATATAACAGCTAAAAAGTTTGATGTTAGGGACCCCTGGGTGGCTCAGTTGGTTAAGCGGCTGCCTTCGGCTCAGGTCATGATCCCAGCGTCCTGGGATCGAGTCCCACATCGGGCTCCTTGCTCAGCAGGGAGCCTGCTTCCCCCTCTGCCTCTGCCTGCCTCTCTGTCTGCTTGTGCTTGCGCTCTCTCTCTAACAAATAAATATATAAAATCTTTTAAAAAAAAAGTTTGTTGTTAGTTTAATATATTTCCAATAAAAAAATGAAGGGGTGCTTGGGTGGCTGATTGAATTGGGATACTGACTCTTAATTTCATGTCAGGTCATGATCTTGGCATCCTGGGATTGAGCCCCTTGTCAGGCTCTGAGCTCAACACGGAGTCTGCTTGTCCCTCTCTCTCTGCTCCTTCCCCAGTTTATGTGCACTCTCTCTCTTTGTCAAATTAAATAAATAAATAAATAAATAAATAAATTTTTTAAATGAAAAGTAGAAACAACATGAAAATAGCAAATCAAATAAAGATGTTTAGAGGTTCCAATTTCTTAAAATCTCGTCACTGTCTTTTATGATTGAGTTTAAATCCATCTTTTCCTGTGTGCCAACTGAATTATCTTAGTAGTGTGGTTATCCCTTGGTGCCTTTCTCCCCATAGATTATAATATTTGATTACTTTCTAATCCACATACTGGGTCACCTTTAGCCCTTTTTCTTTTTTTAAATCATGCCACAGCCATTTATTTATTTGCCAGTGTTTAGCCATTGAGAAGATGTATGAAAATGAAAGGTGTGGTAAATTATCCTCTTACTTCATCTGTTAAGATTTTATTTTCTATTTAATGCAGTATAAGGACAGTGTGACTATCCTAAGGACTTCAATTGTTGCTAATTATTGTTGGTATAATGTAGATCATGCTCTATTTCCTCTTTTTAATGCCAATTTTGTAGAAAAAAATAATCTATACAGGCTGTCTTCATGCCTTTCCCAGTTCAATTCTAATCTATTAGATCTACCATTGACTTTTACCACTGTGCTAAAATTGCTTTCACAGTATCTAGTTAGTATAATATAGTTATATATTTTCAGTCCCATCCTCCTGGATTTCTCTAAATAATTTAGTCTTCACTAATCAAATTCTTGTAATCATTTTTACCTTTAGGTCTATTTTGTTTTAATTTCCCCATTGTCTAGTAGCTTTTTTTGTTGTTGTTATCTTTCTTTACCAAGAAGCAGACATTTTCTAAAGTCTAGTTCTCAATCTTATTCCCTTTTCACTACATTCTCTTCATGGATTAATCCAACCAATTTTACAGCTTTAATTACTATTTTAATGTAGATGATGCAAATCTTCCCCTAAGTAAGAGAACCTGACCATGAAACCAGTTACTCCATTTAATAACAATATAATTACCCAGTATTAATTTTTATTATTTATTTTTGTATTGTTTATTTTGTCTAGCACCTTGACATGCTATCCTTTCTCTCTTCCCCAACTCATCCTGTTGAAATATCTATCCAAGATTTGTCTCAAATGTATTATTTTTAATGAAACTCTTCCTGAGTTATATGAATATGATGATCATTTCTTTCATATGATTTCTACTTTGTTTATGGCCCTTGTCTTACTCTACTTGTTTTTGCTGTTATATGTTATAGTTCTCTCTATTCAATCATAATTTTTTCAAGGTAGGTGTCTTAGTTCATTCAGACTATCATAACAAAATATTATAGACTGGCTGGGTTATAAACAGTGGGAATTTATCTCTCACAGCTCTGGAAGCTGGAAAATCTAAGATCAAAGGGCTGGCATGGTCACATTCCAGTGAAGGCTCACTTCTTGGTGTATAGCTGGTGTCTTCTCCCTGTGTCCTCACATGGTGAAAGGGGTGAGGGATCTCTCTCAGGTCTCTTTTATAAGGGCTCCTATCCCATTCATGAGGGCTCCACCCTCACTGACCTAATAACCTCCCAAAGGCCCCAGCTCCTAATATCATCATATTCAAGGGACCAAGGTCGAAGAGGTTGCTGCTTGTGTTCTCCTCAGGGATTTTGATGGATTCTTGTCTCACATTTAGGTCTTTCATCCATTTTGAGTCTATTTTTTTGTGTATGATGTAAGGAAATGGTTCAGTTTCATTCTTCTGCATGTGGCTGCCCAATTTTCCTAACACCATTGTTGAAGAGACTCTCTTTTTTCCATTGGATACTCTTTCTTGATTTTTCCAAGATTAGTTAACCATAGAGTTGAGAGTCCATTTATGAGTTCTCTTTCTTGTTTGATTGATCTATGTGTCTGTTTTTGTGGCAGTACTATACTGTCTTGATGATTATAGCTTTGTAATAGAGCTTGAAGCCCAGATTTATGATGCCACCAGCTTTGGTTTTCTTTTTCAACATTGCTTTGGCTATTCAGGATCTTTTTTGGTTCCATACAAATTTTAAGATTATTTGTTCCAGTTCTGTGAAAAAAGTTGATGGTATTTTGATAGGGATTGCATTGACTGTGTAGATTGTGCTAGGTAGCATACACATTTTAGCAAATTTTTTCTTCCAATTCATGAGCATGGAACATTTTCCCATATCTTTGTGTCTTCCTCAATTTCTTTCATGAATATTCTATAGTTTTCTAAATATAGATCCTTTGCCTCTTTGGTTAGATTTATTCTTAGGTATCTTATGGTTTTGGGTGCAGTTGTAAATGGGAGCAATGTCTTAACTTCTATTTCCTCTGTCTCATTTTCGGTGTATAGAAATTTAATTGATTTCCATGCATTGATTTTATATTCTGCAACTTTACTGAATTCCTATATGAGTTCTAGCAGATTTGGAGTAGACTCTTTTGGGTTTTTCACATAAAAAGTATCATATCATCTGCAGAGTGAGAGTTTGACTTCTTTTTTGCTGATTCAGATGACTTTTATTTCTGTTTATAGCAACAATGTCCACAAACAGCCAAACGATGGGGAGACCCAGATGAATGGATAAAGAAGATGTGCTATGTGTATACAATGGAATACTACTCAGCCATCAAAAAAAAAAGAAATCTTGCCATTTGCAATGACATGGATGGAACTAGAGGGTATTATACTAAGCAAAATAAGTCAATCAGAGAAAGACAATTATCATATGATCTCACTGATAAGGGGAATTTAATAAACAAGGCAGAGGGGTGCCTGGGTGGCTCAGTGGGATAAAGCCTCTGCCTTCGGTTCAGGTCATGATCCCAGGATCCTGGGATGGAGCCCCACATCAGGCTTTCTGCTTAGCAAAGAGCCTGCTTCATCCTCTCTCTCTTCATGCCTCTATGCCTTCTTGTGATCTCTGTCTGTCAAATAAATAAATAAAACTTAAAAAAAAAAAAGAAAGAAAGAGGATCACAGGGGAAGAGAGAGAAAAATGAAACAAGATGAAACCAGAGTGGAAGCCAAACCATTGACTTTTAATCTCAGGAAACTGAGAGTTGCTGGAGGGGAGGGGGTTGGAAGTATGGGATGCCTAGGTGATGGACATTGGGAGGAATATATATGGTGGTGAGCACTGTGTGCTGTGTAAGAGTGATGAATCACATACTTGTATCCCTGAAATAAATAATACATTGCATGTTAATAATAAAAAATAAATAAAGGCTCCCATTAGGAGTGTCTGTGATATCAAGGGCTCTCCACTAAGTCATGTATCTGATACTTCCTTAGTAATTTTCTTATTAGAAAATTAAAGAGACCTTTGTACAGAAAGAATTTGGATATCTAAAAGCAGATTTGTCATCAACTCACAAGAGTAACTATTCATTTTTCGAAAAGAATGTTCAAAGTACTGATTTCTTTCCAACTAAGTCACATTTAACAATTTCCAAACTAAACTTATCCTATGAAAAACTCATTTGAAATATAATGTCCAGAACTTAAATATAATGTCCAGAACTTATACATGCCAGAATCTTTTGTTATTTAGTTATTTGGATACTGAAGATTGATAGGATGAGCTACCAAGCAGAGACAAGATAAAGCATAGAAGAATAAGATTGGACAGACTTCACAATCTTTCTTTCCACATTGAGTAATTTTCAATATATCAAAAAATGAAATTAAAAAATAATTCTATTAGCTTCATTTCAACTTTTATCATCCACCTACTTCTTTTTTTTCCAATTTTTTTTATTTAAGCTTTTTTTATTTAAACATATAATGTAACCCCACCACCCTCTCCCAACCCCCTCCTCCCCCACCCCCTCAGTTTGTTTTATGACATTAAGAGTCTCTTTTGGTTTGTCTCCCTCCGGATCCCATCTTGTTTCATTTTTTCTTTTCCTACCACCTTAACCCCCACCCCCGTTGCATCTCCACTTCCTCATATCAGGGAGATCATGTGATAGTTGTCTTTCTCCAGTTGACTTATTTCGCTAAGCATAATACGCTCTAGTTCCATCCATGTCATCGCAAATGGTAAGATTTCATTTCTTTTGATGGCTGCATAGTATTCCATTGTGTATATTATATATATATACCACATCTTCTTTATCCATTCATCTGTTGATGGACATCTAGGTTCTTTTCATAACTTGGCTATTGTGGACACTGCTGCTATAAACATTCGGGTACACGTGCCCTTTGGATCACTACATTTGTATCTTTAGGGTAAATACCCAGTAGTGCAATTGCTGGGTCATAAGATAGCTCTATTTTCAATTTTTTGAGGAACCTCCATGCTGTTTTCCAGAGTGGTTGCACCACCTTGCATTCCCACCCACAGTGTAGGAGGGTTCCCCTTTCTCCACATCCTCGCCAGCATCTGTCATTTCCTGACTTGTTCATTTTAGCCATTATGACTACTGTGAGGTGGTATCTCATTGTGGTTTTGATTTGTATTTCCCCGATACCCAGTGATGTGGAGCACTTTTTCATGTGTCTGTTGGCCATCTGGATTTCTTCTTTGCAGAAATGTCTGTTCATGTCCTCTGCCCATTTCTGATTGGATTATTTGTTCTTTGGGTGTTGAGTTTGCTAAGCTCTTTATAGATTTTAGATACTAGCCCTTTATCTGATATGTCGTTTGCAAATATCTTCTCCCATTCTGTCAGTTGTCTTTTGGTTTTGTTGACTGTTTCCTTTGCTGTGCAAAAGCTTTTGATCTTGATGAAGTCCCAATAGTTCATTTTTTCCCTTGCTTCCCTTGCCTTTGGCGTTGTTGCTAGGAAGAAGTTGCTGTGGCTGAGGTCAAAGAGGTTGCTGCCTGTGTTCTCCTCAAGGATTTTGATGGTTTCCTTTCTCACATTGAGGTCCTTCATCCATTTTGAGTCTATTTTCGTGTGTGTTGTAAGGAAACGGTCCAATTTCATTTTTCTGCATGTGGCTGTCCAATTTTCCCAACACCGTTTGTTGAAGAGGCTGTCTTTTTTCCATTGGATATTCTTTCCTGCTTTGTCGAAGATTAGTTGACCATAGAGTTGAGGGTCTATTTCTGGGCTCTCTATTCTGTTCCATTGATCTATGTGTCTGTTTTTGTGCCAGTACCATACTGTCTTAATGATGACAGCTTTGTAGTAGAGCTTAAAGTCTGGAATTGTGATGCCACCAACTTTGGCTTTCTTTTTCAATATTCCTTTGGCTATTCGAGGTCTTTTCTGGTTCCATATAAACTTTAGGATTATTTGTTCCATTTCTTTGAAAAAATTGGATGGGATTTTGTAGGCATTGCATTAAATGTGTAGATAGCTTTAGGCAGCATAGACATTTTCACAAAGTTTATTCTTCCAATCCATGAGCATGGAACCTTTTTCCATTTCTTTGTGTCTTCCTCAATTTCTTTCATGAGTACTTTATAGTTCTCTGAGTATAGATTCTTTGCCTCTTTGGTGAGGTTTATTCCTAGGTATCTTATGGTTTTGGGTGTAATTGTAAATGGGATTGACTCCTTAATTTCTCTTTCTTCTGTCTTGTTGTTGGTGTAAAGAAATGCAACTGATTTCTGTGCATTGATTTTATATCCTGACACTTTACTGAATTCCTGTACAAGCTCTAGCAGTTTTGGAGTGGAGCCTTTTGGGTTTTCCACATATAGTATCATATCATCTGCAAAGAGCAATAGTTTGACTTCTTTGCCGATTTGGATGCCTTTCATTTCTTTTTGCTGTCTGATTGCTGAGGCTAGGACTTCCAGTACTATGTTGAATAGCAGTGGTGATAGCGGACACCCCTGCCATGTTCCTGACCTTAACGGAAAAGCTCTCAGTTTTTCTCCATTGAGAAAGATACTTGCAGTGGGTTTTTCATAGATGGCTTTGATAAT
Organism: Taxidea taxus jeffersonii; assembly: GCA_003697995.1. Lineage (NCBI taxonomy): Eukaryota > Metazoa > Chordata > Mammalia > Carnivora > Mustelidae > Taxidea > Taxidea taxus. The sequence continues at coordinate 271,545 of ML104521.1, read as the reverse complement.
ATTGAGGTATGTGCCTTCTATCCCTACAGTTTGAAGAGTTTTGATTAGGAAGGGATGTTGTACTTTGTCAAATGCTTTTTCAGCATCTCTTGAGAGTATCATATGGTTCTTGTTCTTTCTTTTGTTAATGTATTGTATCACATTGATTGATTTGCGCATGTTGAACCAACCTTGCTGCCCTGGAATAAATCCCACTTGGTCATGGTGAATAATTCTTTTAATGTACTGTTGGATCCTATTGGCTAGTATTTTGGTGAGAATTTTTGCATCTGTGTTCATCAAGGATATCGGTTTGTAATACTCTTTTTTGATGGGATCCTTGTCTGGTTTGGGGATCAAGGTGATGCTGGCCTCATAAAATGAGTTTGGAAGTTTTCCTTCCATTTCTATTTTTTGGAACAGTTTCAGGAGAATAGGAGTTAATTCTTCTTTAAATGTTTGGTAGAATTCCCCTGGGAAGCCATCTGGCCCTGGGCTTTTGTTTGTTTGGAAATTTTTGATGACTGTTTCAATCTCCTTACTGGTTATGGGCCTATTCAGGTTTTCTATTTCTTCCTGGTTCGGTTTTGGCAGTTTATATGTCTCTAGGAAAGCATCCATTTCTTCCAGATTGTCGAATTTGTTGGCATAGAGTTGTTCATAATATGTTCTTATGATTGTTTGTATTTCTTTGGTGTTGGTTGTGATATCTCCTCTTTCATTCATGATTTTATTTATTTGGGTCCTTTCTCTTTTCTTTTGGTTAAGTCTGGCCAGGGGTTTCTCAATCTTATTAATTCTTTCAAAGAAGTAGCTCCTAGTTTCATTGATTTGTTCTATTGTTTTTTTGGTTTCTATTTCATTGATTTCTGCTTTGATCTTTATTATTTCTCTTCTCCTGCTGGGTTTAGACTTTCTTTGTTGTTCTTTCTCAAGCTCCTTTAGGTGTAGGGTTAGGTTGTGTATTTGAGACCTTTCCTGTTTCTTGAGATAGGCTTGTATCGCTATATATTTTCCTCTCAGGACTGCCTTTGCTGTGTCCCACAGATTTTGGACCGTTGTGTTTTCATTATCATTTGTTTCCATGGTTTTTTTCAATTCTTTTTTAATTTCCTGGTTGACCCATTCATTTTTTAGAAGGATGCTGTTGAGTCTCCATGTATTTGTGCTCTTTCCAAATTTCCTCTTGTGATTGAGTTCTAGCTTCAGAGCATTGTGGTCTGAAAATATGCAGGGAATGATCCCAATCTTTTGATACTGGTTGACACCTCATTTATGACCCAGGATGTGATCTATTCTGGAGAATGTTCCATGGGCACTAGAGAAGAATGTATATTCTGTTGCTTTGGGATGGAATGTTCTGAATATATCTGTGATGTCCATCTCGTCCAGTGTGTCATTTAAGACCTTTATTTCCTTGTTGATCTTTTGCTTGGATGATCTGTCCATTTCAGGGGGGGGTGTTAAAATCTCCTACTATTATTGTATTCTTGTCAATGTGTTTCTTTGATTTTGTTATTAATTGGTTTATATAGTTGGCTGCTCCCATGTTAGGGGCATAGATATTTAAAATTGTTAGATCTTCTTGTTGGACAGACCGTTTGAGTATGATATAGTGTCCTTCCTCATCTCTTATTATAGTCTTTGGCTTAAAATCTAATTGATCTGATATAAGGATTGCCACCCCAGCTTTCTTCTGATGTCCATTAGCATGGTAAATTGTTTTCCACCCCCTCACTTTCAATCTGGAGGTGTCTTCAGGTCTAAAGTGAGTTTCTTGTAGGCAGCATATGGATGGGTTTTGTTTTTTTATCCATTCTGAAACCCTGTGTCTTTTGATTGGGGCATTTAGTCCATTTACGTTCAGGATAACTATTGAGAGATATGAATTTAGTGCCATTGTATTGCCTATAAGGTGATTGTTACTGTATAATGTCTCTGTTCCTTTCTGATAATACTTTTAGGGTCTCTCTTTGCTCAGAGGACCCCTTTCAATATTTCCTGGAGAGCTGGTTTGGTGTTTACAAACTCTTTCAGTTTTTGTTTGTTCTGGAAGCTTTTTATCTCTCCTTCTATTTTCAATGATAACCTAGTTGGATAAAGTATTCTTGGCTGCATGTTTTTCTCGTTTAGTGCTCTGAATATATCATGCCAGTTCTTTCTGGCCTGCCAGGTCTCTGTGGATAAGTCTGCTGCCAATCTAATACTTTTACCATTGTATGTTACAGACTTCTTGTCCCGTGCTGCTTTCAGGATTTTCTCTTTGTCGCTAAGACTTGTAAATTTTACTATTAGATGGCGGGGTGTGACCCAATTCCTATTGATTTTGAGGGGTGTTCTCTGCACCTCCTGGATTTTGATGCTTGTTCCCCTTGCTATATTAGGGAAATTCTCTACAATAATCCTCTCCAGTATACCTTCTGCTTCTATTTCTCTTTCTTCTTCTTTTGGAATCCCAATTATTCTAATGTTTCATTCTATGGTATCACTTATCTCTCTAATTCTCCCCCGTGATCTAGTAGTTTTTGTCTCTCTTTTGCTCAGCTTCTTTATTCTCTGTCATTTGGTCTTCTATATCACTAATTCTTTCTTCTGCCTCATTTATCCTAGCAGTAAGATCCTCCATTTTTGATTGCACCTCATCAATAGCTTTTTTGATTTCAACTTGATTAGATTTTAGTTCTTTTATTTCTCCAGAAAGGGCTTTTATTTCTCCTGACAGGGTTTCTCTAATATCTTCCATGCCTTTTTCGAGCCCGGCTAGAACCTTGAGAATCGTCCTCCTGAATTCTAGATCTGACATATTACCAATGTCTGTATTGATTAGGTCCCTAGCCTTCGGTCCTGCCTCCTGTTCTTTTTCTTGTGGTGTTTTTCCGCCTTGTCATTTTGTCCAGGTAAGAATCCGCTGTTCTCCTTGTTAAATGGACTTGGTCTTGGCTGGATATCTTGTTGATCTTCTGGGGGCGGGGCCTGTTGTAGTGATTCTCAGGTGTCTTTGCCCCAGGCGGAGTTGCACCGCCCTTACCAGGGGCCGGGCTAAGTCATCCTCTCAGGTTCGCTTTCGGGAGCTTTTGTTCCCTGAACGCTTTCCGTAGAGTTCTGGAGGACGGGAATGACAATGGCGGCCTCCCAATCTCCGGTTCAGAGGAGCCGAGAGCTAGGGGCCCCAGTCTTCAGTGCGCCTTCAGAGAAAAGCGTTTAATCCCTTCGGTCTCCCCAGCCCCCGTTTGCGCCCGGAGACCGCGCGCCCGCAGACCGCGCTCAGAGAAAATCGTGCGTCATCAGTCCCGTCTCACTGGCTTCTGGGAGCGCTCCGAGCTCACCCAGCCTGTGACCAAGCATCTCTGTCTCTGGCAGAGTCCCACCTGGAGTCTCCGAACCCCGTAGATCCCTGAGCTCTCCCGGGTCGGAGTCTCCCCGGATCTTGTGGGGACCCCTCGCACAGAGCACCGGTCCGTGTCACAGAGCACCGGTCCGTGTCACAGACCACTAGGAAATCTCGGCTCTGTCTCCGCAGCCGGCTTCCCCGCTCTAATACCTGTGAGCTCTGCGACACTCAGACACCCCCGATCCTTCTGTGACCCCGCGGGACCTGAGTCCACGTTGTCCCTGTGAGGTCTTCACCCCAGTTTAGCCTCTGGAGCGATGTCCCTCCGTGGAGCCGACTTTTAAAAGTTCTGATTTTGTGCTCCGCCGCTTGCCGGGAGCCGGCCCCTCCCCCTGGGGTCTATCTTCCCGTCGCGTTGGATTCACTTCTCCGCTGGTCCTACCTTTCAGAAAGTGGTCGATTTTCTGTTCCTAGAATTGTTGTTTTTCTTCTCTTCGATCTCCTGTTGGATTTGTAGGTGTTCGGAATGGTTTGATAGGCTATCTAGCTGATCTCCTGCTGGCTGATGTCGTCTCAGCCTGCTACTTCTCCGCCATCTTGACTCCTTCCCCCCATCCACCTACTTCTTAACAAGAAAAAAAAAACAGCATCTCTTTTCCTTAAACCCAACCACCATTACTTTTAAAATCTCAGTAAATACAAAAGAAAAGAATAGATGTCTTCACTGAGTATACAAAATTAAAGCTACTCTGCTACCAAATCTATCAACCTATCCAAGAGACCCCTCTGTTGCTAACATTGATAATGGTTGCTAAACTTACATGCTGAGAAGAAGATAAATGAAGATTAGAAAAGAGATATGATAGAAGTAGGAGAGAAAATTAGCATCTGCTTTCTAATCTGCAGCACTGGGATTTCCTAGAAAATAAATACACCATCAGTCATGTCAATTAATCCACACTGTACCAATCCCCAGCCAGAGGACCGGCAACCCTAGAGGAGGGGAACTGGGTTAATCACAGTATAACATCAGGCTTATTAGGGACAACATGGGGCAGAAGAGCCCACTTAAAAATGTGGTCAGACTGTACAACCAACGTTGCAATAACCAACTCCAAAATGAAATCTGGCTACCATAAGTGTACCAGTGTTTGAAATTCACTATACAGTAAAAAAAAAAAAAAAAAAAAAAAATTTCTGAATAAAGGTCCAGAAGATGTCAGAGGGTCCAAAAACTGAAGGATATCAGCAAAGGGATAAATGTGGACATGCCAAGAGACAGAATCAGAATTCTGACTTAAGAACATTTCTTGCGACTTTAATTGTATTTGTTCATATTTATTTTGCCCCTCCTGTTTATGCAGAGTACCAGCATGTGGATGAATGAAAGAATGAAATGTTATCTAAAAGCACTTAAGATATATTGTATGAATTTATTTCACACTTTGGCAAAATAAAAGAGATGTTTTGGTATCTTTTGCATCTCCCCTAACCCTCACATCCTTTCCCCAAACCCTTGCTTTTGGTTTCAGTCAGCATTTGATGACAAGCCAACTATATGGTTCTCTTTCTTTTCTCACCCTCCTGCTCTTTAATCAAGAAGTGGCTAAAAGGGATTAAAATGCATACACCTTTCAGAATTATGAACATTGGAATAGACATTTCAGCCATTGGTTTCAGATGGTAGCTAGAGTGATATTCTGATAGGATTAAAGGTTAGAATCCAACTGAACCTGCTGGTACTCACATTGGATCCTTCACAACACATTTTGAATATGACCAGTGGCTGGTAGAGTGTCTCTACTTTGGATTAACAAAGAATTATTAAACACAAAATATCTTTTAGTCCAAAACTTCCCTATACCCTATTCTGTCCTCAACCCCAGATCATAAAAATAACCTCTAACATATTATTCCAATACTTGTATAGGTTATCTCTTAAATTTAAATCCTTGATCCATTTCAAGGTAATTTATTTTGTATGTTTGTATGGTGTGATGTACCAAAGTTCTTTTTTCTTTGTTTTTGCATGGAGGTATATTGATGACCAATTTTTCTAACACTAATTGCTGAAAAGACTCTCCTACAATGGATTACCAACTTTGCCAATAATCAGCTCTGTTCCATTGATCTCTATGTCTGTCTTTATTTCAATACCACACTGGTTTTATTACTGTAGCTTTAAAGTAAGTTTTGAAATCAGGGAGGGTAAGTCATTCAATTTTGTTCTACTTTTTAAAATTGTTTTGGCTCTTCTGGGCTTATTTCCATTTAAATTTTTAGATCAAGTTAACAATTTTTAAATTATATTTCAAAGTTTAGAATAGTTTTGGATTTCTGGAAGAATTACAAAGAGAAAACAGAGCAATTCATTGTACCCCCACTCAATTTCCCTGATATTAACATCTAATATTATTATGGCATATTTGTCACAATTATGAACCAAAATTGATATATTATTAAATGAAGTCTGTACTTCATTTGGATTTCTTCAGTATTCCCCTCATGTCTTTTTTCCATTCTGGGATGTCATCCAGGTACCACATTATGTATATTTAGTTGTCTCTGTTGGCCTCTCTTGCTGTGGCAGTTTCCCAGACTTTCCTTGTTGATGGCCTTCACGGTTTTGAGGAGTCCTGGTCAGGAATTTTGTAAAATGCCCCTCAGTGGTGATTTAACTGACATTTTTCTCTGGGAGTGTAGGTTTTGGGAAATAAGACCACTAGGGTGAAGTGCCGTTTTCACCATGTCATCCTACGGTTACATACTATCAGCATGATATCACTATCAGTGTTAACCTTGATGATCTGGCTGAGGTATTTTTTGTTAGATTTCTTTATTTTAAATTTATACTCCCCCAGTCCACCTACTATCCTGTAGTCTTTGGAAGGAAGTTACTATATGCATACTACATTTATGAAGTGGCATATAGGCATACCTCATTGTTGGGAACCATGAGGCCTGGTCGATGGCAGTGCCCTACTAAGTTAACGTTTGAATGCAAATGATTATGATTTTCTGAATGCAGGCCTAACCCTGACAAGGGCAGGATAGCCCTGCAGATAATGAGGGTCTATTAGTCTCTTGCCTTTTCCTCTGATCCCCGTATCTCTCTCAAAGAGCCCCTTGCTAATCTGCTGCAAACATCTCTCAGGCTTGTGGGCAGGAGCAATTCCAAGGAGGTAAATTGTTCTGTACCTAAGACTATGGAGAACTTTAGATGTGTACCACAATAGACAGTTTCCTCCCTAGGTTGATGTTTGTCCAAGGCTTTCACAAGCCAAGCCATTAAAACACACCGTGCCTACTGCAAAGGTAACAGCTTCTCGTTTGTACTTCTCTCCTATATACTTAGTTTCTTCAGAAAGCTTCTTGTTTTCCATTAATCTATATCTTGTTTTCCTACAGTTCTTTACTATCTAGTTCATCCCTATAGCTTCTTGTTTTCCATTAACCTATATCCTGTTTTCCTGCAGACCCCAGAATAAGTTACCAAAAGGCACATATTTGTGCTACCTCTCATGGCTTTCTGAGGGACATGATTACTCAAGAAGCAAGACCCTATCCCCCATCCCTGGAGCCAGTCTGTACCCATTATAGCTCAACTAGAATAACATGTGCTGAACAAAGAGAAATTATTTGATGAGTGCTCCACTGAGCAGAACTCACTGTGTGGCTCTCCCATTCATCTCACCAATACCACCCCTCCTTCGGGGACACCTGGACTTGCCAAGGCTGGAGCCTAGCACCTCATTTTATTGCACTTCATTTTATTGGACTTGGCAGATACTGCATTTTTTTACAATTTGGCTTTTGGCAACCCTGAATTGAGCAAGCCTACTGGAACTATTTTTCCAACAGCGTTTGTTCACTTCATGTTTCTATGTCACATTTTGATAATTCTCGCCATATTTCAAACTTTTTCATTATTATTTGTTTATGGTTATCTGTGATCAATTATTATGATTTGATGAAAGTTCAGATGATGGTTAGCATTTTTAGCAATATTTTTAATTTTTTTGATAAATTATTTTAATTAAGGTATGTACATTGTTTTATAGGCATAATGTTATTATACACTTAAGAGAATGTAATACCATGTAAACATAAAGTACAGTGCATATTTTATGCATTTGAAACCAAAAAATTTTGACTTGCTTTACTGCAGTGGTCTAGAACCCTTAATATCTATAAGGTATGCTTGTATCTAGATAAATTATTTGAAATTTTTCTGCATAGGATATTTGACTAGTCCCCCCCACCACCCTGTATATATTAATTTAGTAATCATATGTTTATATTAGTATGGATTCATGAATAGTATTTTGTATTTTGGAATTATAATTGTTACTATTTTATTTTATTGATCAAATTTCTCCAGATGTGGCTTTTAAGAATTCTTCCAGTTTATTCCTGAGTCCCTTTGACATATGCCCATCATTGTGATTTTTATTTTTGTTTTTGTTTTGAGCACTTCCTTACTATCTAGTGCTGTAACTTTGTTTAAGAAAGCATACAAGGGCACCTGGTTTGCTCAGTTAGTAGAACATGAGACTTTTGATCTGGGGGCTATGAGCTCAAGCCCCACATTGGGTATAAAGCCTACTTAAAAAAAGAAAGAAAAAAGAATGTTTTAGATAAAGTAGTAAAAAGTGTTAATTTTAAAAAATGCATGTAGTGAGATCTTATTTTTTTCTTTTTTTTCCCTAATCCAATATGAAAATCTCTTTTTCTTCAGATTTTTCTTCAGATTCTTCAGATTTATTTGTTTGTTTGTTTATCTATTTTAGAGATGATATAGAGCATTTTGAGCAGGAGGATGAGCAGAGGGAAAGGGAGAAGCAGACTCCATGCTAAGGGCAGAGCATGATGTGGGGCTCCATCCCATGACTCTGAGATCATGACCCAAACCAAAATTGAGAGTCAGGCACTGAACCAGCTAAGCCACCCAGGCATCCTGACAATCTCTGACATTTGATTAAAGTGTTTAGTTCACTCATATTTAATGTAATTAGTGATAGTTCAGTTTTCATCTGCCATTTTGTTATTTTATTTTTATAAGTCTCATCATTTTATGTCCCTATGATCCTTCTTTACTTCCTCTTTCTGTTGTAAACAAGTATTTTTTATAACACTTTACTGTCTTTTACCCATATTTTCAAGCTTTTTACAGTTGTTGCTTTAATTATAATATCTATATTTAACATCACAATCTACTTCTGGTTAATAGTGATTTAATTCTGGTAAAATCTAACAACTTCAAATCAGATTATCTTTATTGATTCAATCTGCTTCATGCTATATTTATATTCAGAATTTGTATATATTCTGGTGCTCCTCAACTTTTTTCTGTGATTACAAGTTACGGTTTTCTTTTTACCCTAAATATTTTTTTTTAATAGTGAATGCTAGTAAAATTATCTGTTTTTGGAGCACCTGGGTGGCTCAGTCTTTAAATGTCTGCCTTTGGCCCAGGTCACAATCTTAGGGTCCTGGGATTGAGCCCTGCATCAGGCTCCCTGCTCAGCAGAAAGCCTGCTTTCTGCCTCCCTCTCCCACTCTCCCTGTTTGTGTTCCCTCACGCTGTGTCTCTCTCTGTCAAATAAATAAATAAAATCTTTAAAAAAATTATCTGTTTTTGTTTATCTGACAATATATTTTGCCTTTTTTGAGGGATTGTTTTGCTGGAAAAAGAATTGTGATAGACAATTTTTTTCTTTTTGCACTTTGAACATACCATGATATTTCTTGACCCTCCTTGTTTTTAATGGGGAATCATGATAACATGCCCCCATGTGTAATGAGTTGTTTTACACTAGTAGCTTCAGTGATAATTCCTTTGCCTTTGACTTAGCACTTTGATTTTGATATGCAGAAATTGTGCTCAAACACCTCAAATATATAAGGTTTCCAGTCTCTGCCAATGAAGCAGCATGTGGGTTGAGAGTAGCATTCAAAATTATAGTCTGTTCTCCATCTCCCTTGCCTTTTGTCTTTTGATGGGATTTCTAGAGTCTGCTTCAGATGAGAAAGCTTAGGAGTGAGAGGTTATTTCATTCCTTTTCTGCTTCTTTTATGTGTAAGTTCTCACCCATAAACTTTTGACCTGCTGATTGCCACAAGCAAGAATGCAAACTTGGGCTAGCATAGTTGCAGATTTTCTCCGTGACTTTAAGCCAAATCTGCCAGTTAAGGTGAACAAACCTGCAGATTTTTATTGTCCACCCAGAACTGTGGTTGGCACCTCTGGCAGAAGAGCCCATTATTTTAAGATAAAGTTTGAGTTCTTCCAGATTGAGCTGGATGTGTGTTGAGGGGATACTGAAAAGGTAGAAGTTCTAGGCAAAAAATCATTGTCTCCACCATTCTTATTTGGAGCTCTTGTAATTTTTTTAAAGAAAAACTTCTTAATTTGTTATATGCCTCCAGTCAGTATCCAATAACCTTAAGTGGCTGTTGTTGTTGTTGTTTTTAATCATTTTACCCATTTTATTCTAAAGGCTCAATAATTAAGACTTTTCCTACACTTGTTTATATTTGTTTTCTACAGAAGGGAATCACCTTTCCTTCTGGAACCATTATTGGAAATCCTATAATTATTAAATTATTGAAAGGGGCTCACTGAAACTGCTGATAAAAATGAAGCATTATAGCTAGTCATAGGGGGAAGAGGAAGAAATTCAGGAGTTTAAACCCTAAGTGAAAACTGAATATTGCTAAAAACCTGTTAAAGACATATGCTTATTCTCTAAAGATTCATGCTTGACACTTACAGATTAATAGAAGGTTGTGGCTTTTCTATGACCCTGATTATTTCTGAAGTTAAGTATGTAATTGGTTTTAATTTATTAGTTGCAGGTAAAATTATCAAGTTTGAACATAGTTTGAGTATTCATATAAGCTGCAAATTTAAGTGAGATTTTACGGATTCTCCAAAGTTATAATTTCCAAAACCTAACAAAATAGTGCTCACTTTATTTCAGATCTTTGTGATTGTGATGGCTCACGGTTGCCGTATCCATAGCCACATGGCTATGATAGAAATATCCCACTTTGTCTGCTGGTCACACACAAAAAATCTCTGACATAATATTTCAGACACAAATCAAGGATAGGCCCTTATCTGCAACCTATAAAATGAAAAATATACTAATATAACAAAAAATCATGGTGACTTCCTCTTTTCTATAATGTATATTTCATGATCCTGCTCTAATTGGCAAACTACATAATTAAGGCAAATTGAAAAAAAGAAGTATGATAAAAAGTATGATAAATAGAATAGAAATTAAAATAATCTCTCTATATCTGTCCAATATAATCTCAGCCTTGCTAAATAACTCTATTATCAATTTAGAGATCTATGGTACATTGGGGAAAATGGTACAATTTAACTGAACAGGAGAAAGAGAATTTTCTTTGACACTTTCTAAGGGTTATCTCCAATTATATTAAGAAAGTGTGGTGGCATTTTATTGGAACTAGCAAAAGAGATAATTTTCTGCTTGAAACTCCAATTTCTAGTCCAGGAAAGGTCTTTATTATTTAACCTTCAGGAAAATGAAAGTGACAGATTACAACTGTCAGTAGGTACTGACTCCCTTTATTTTCCCCTACTTTTCCTATTCCTAATAGGGTAGAGAACTGATTAAACTCTGACTACAGAATGTGAACCAGAAAGTTTCATGACCATGTGAGGGACTTCAGCATGCCCAAGTGTTGCCATGGAGATCAGAATTTGTTGAACTTGACCTTATAAGCTGCATTACCATCTCTAAAAATGTTTAAATATAGTGTCAGAAAATTGATAATTCCAGTTGTATGTCTTAAATCCTATCATTCCCCTTGATTTTCTAATCTTCTTAAATTTAATCTGTTGTTTCTATTAATGCTATGTTATAAATCAGAGAAGGTGTATATGTGTCAATCTCATTAAATGATCTATGTTAAAGGTTAGCAAATAATCTTTTTATAGGTATCACTATTCAAAATTTGCAAGATTCTAAACCAGAAATCCCTGGCATCAAAATACCCATACTGTAACTACAAATGCAGCAGTAGGTCAGGCAAAAGTTATGGGACTGTATTAAAATAAGACTTATTCATGGTTGGGGATGTTTGTTTGTTTGTTTGTTTATCCTTCTCAAGCTCAGTGCAACAGCCAAATCATGCCCTACTCCCTATTTCTGGAGGTTTCAGTTGGAGAGTTTTAGTGTCCCAGTGCTTCTGAGATTGATTTTGTCAAATGCTTCCAGGCATATCTTCCCAAGGTCATTTGGGTCAGGTAGGTGAGCACCTAAGGCATATATGAGTAGTGTACTTGACCCTGGGATAAACTATCATCTTCACTTGACAGTGAACCTATTCATTGAGAATACTTATCTTCCACCCTAATCAACATTGTGACTCCTTCTATCTTGAAGCTTTTCTTCTGTGCTAAACTCTTTTGCATTTAGATTACAAAGTTTTAACATAATGTTATTCTTTTGAAGATGCTTGAGTTGAGCAGGGCTATCGTTTTATTACACAACTATAGGATGTTTTGGTTTTCAAAAGAAAAAGCATATTTAAAAGCCAATTCTAATTGGCTGACTAGGACTGTCCATTGATCTATTTCTGTATCCAGCTCTCTGTTCTGACAATATAACTGTGTCAGATTACTTTTCTTCATATGATAACCCTTCATTTTCATTTCCTGCTTAGATTTGTAAGTTTTGAGTCCTTACTGCTTTCTCTCCTTCAATGAAAAAATATTAGAGTGTACAAGAAATTTCTCTACTTCTTCCTTTTTTCCATACTTGCTAATTTCTAAGTGGAAAGACAGAAAACCACAATTCAAATATATGCCCAACTATAGAGCACAAGAATCCTGGATTACAGCATCTTAAGGCTTTAAAATATTTCTAATGACCTCTTTCTAAGATTCCAGTCCAGTTAGTTCATAATTTGCATTACACATCTTCAAAAAGAATTTACTATAGTTTAGATGCAAATAGTGCTTAAAGCTTAAATGTTTAATTAATTGCTCTGCCAAATATTGGTATATTTGAAGCTTAAGTGTTAATTACTTAATGACAAAGGCAGGGGAATTATGGGAAGAGAAGAAGATGGATTACAATGGATCTTTCTAAAATCTTAAAGGTATACTTTCACTGTAATAGCAACTTCTGAAAGACCTAGAGGTTCTAGTTAGTAAAAATTTTCAGAAGAATAGACACTGATTTTAGCAAAATTAGCAGAGATTTTCCTTAAAATATTCAGATTATTTTTTTAAAGATTTTATTTAGTTATTTGACAGAGAGATCACAAGTAGGCAGAGAGGCAGGCAGAGAGAGAGGAGGAAGCAGGCTCCCTGCTGAGCAGAGAGCTCCGTGCGGGGCTTGATCCCAGGACCATGAGATCATGTCATGACCTGAGCCCAAGGCAGAAGCTTAACCCACTGAGCCATCCAGGCACCCCCAGATTATTTTTTTTTAAGATTTTATTAATTTTTTGACAGACAGAGATTACAAGTAGTCAGAGAGGCAGGCAGGGAAAGAGGAGGAAGCAGGCTCCCTGCTGAGCAGAGAGCCTGATGTGGGGTTCCATCCCAGGACCCTGAGACCGTGATCTGAGCTGAAGGCAGAGGCTTTAACCCATTGAGCCACCCAGGCGCCCCTATTTTTTAATCTGTATACAATACATAGGGGTAGTCTTCTATGTTAAGATTGAAAAATATTCTGATTGTTAATTGCCTGTAGCTGTGCGTTGCAAATGATTCTGAGGCTCCAATGGGGAAGAGTCCTCCACTAGTTCTCAAAGCGTAGTCCCTGATCAGCAGCATGGCATCAGTTGGGCACTTGTTAGAGATGCAAATTCTCTGATGCACCTGCAGACCTCTGAGACTGAGACCTAGTAATCTGTATTTATTTTTAAATATTTTATTTATTTATTTGACATATTTATTTGACAGAAAGAAATCACAAGTAGGCAGAGAGGCAGGCAGAGAGCGAGAGGAGGAAACAGGCTCCCCGCCAAGCAGAGAGCTCGATGCGGGACTCGATCCCAAGACCCTGAGATCATGACCTGAGCCGAAGACAGAGGCTTAACCCACTGAGCCACCCAGGCGCCCCAGTAATCTGTATTTTAACAAGCTCACTAGGTGAGTGTCATACATGCTAAGCTTCAAGAACTACTGTTGTAACCCATTAATTCTCTGAGTTTTGTGGTGGTGAACCAAAAGTCATTTATTTACCTTTCTGTGTTGGATGAAATAAAAATTGTGACACAGTAAATAATCCCTAAGCTATTAAAATTTTAAAAATCATGAAGTGTTTCATCATCATGAACTTTGCATTGGGATATACAGTGAATTTAAAATGAAATAAAAAGATAAAGTAATTATTAGTGAACAACTGTGGTGAGAGCATTTATTCTTCTCTACACTGAATCTCTTTCTTTTTAGAACAAGTGCTCTCTACTCCATGATTCTGCAGAGGCTGTCATTTTTCTGCCTGTTCTAAAAATTGATACCAGGAATGGAGAATCAAAAGAGATAAACCACAAAACATGGCAAGTTGAGATCATATAGAGCTCCATTTTCCTGCTTGAAATTTAATAAATCCTTAAGTGGTAGCAAAAATCTGCTAAACGTTTATCTATTATATAAGATTCAAACTCTGTGTCCATTAATGCTAGCACTTCAGGGAACTTGGCAGAAAAAAATGAGTATTAGAGTGTACTGTTAACTTCTTGCAGACATCACTAAGATTTTAGGAGAATTTTATTTCAGCTGGAAAATTTAAAAATGGAGAGTAGCACACAGCCTTGTTATATAAGGTAATTGTCTTTCTGCAGTTAGTTATGCTTGGTGATGGGAGTCAGATGTACCTGTGTTTTGTGGGAATACTGGTAAATCTACATTTCCAGCAAAGGTTAGTGTAAACAAAATCCAGAAAGTGGGAATATATAGGAGATAATATTGGTAACCTAGGACTTTGCTTAGAAGGCTCATTTCCCAAATGTCTGCAAGGCTCCTATCCTCATATCAACTGAAACGCCACCTTCTCAGTTAGGCCCACTTAGACTATCCCATTTAAATTTTTCATCAGCCCTGTAACTTGTCTTCACTCATATTCCCACATAGCCTGCTCTATTATTTTCCATATCACCTATCCCCTTCTAACTCCCAATAAAATCATAAATTACCCATAGAGAGAAATATTAGCAGGAAGTGGGTGTTCACAAGTTGAATTACGAACTAGCTTTGACCTTCCTCATACGCATTCAAACTCTGCTGTACCTGCAGAGAGCAGATGTTACAGATCAGCCAGGATAGTGATAATTGTAAGGGCAATTGTTAATCATAATAAGAGCAACCCATAACTATGATGGTATAATAATTATAGCATGCAAACATAAAATATATTAGTGGTATTGGGTTAATGCTTAACCTGCTTTCATGGCTCAAAGATCAAGGAGAATAAAAGAAAGGGAACAAGTGGGCTGCATTTATTCAGAGTGTCTGCAGATTGCTTTTCATGTAACTGCATTTATATGGAATGATATGGGTTGAAGATTCAGTGGATTGGTTAACAATTGACCACAGGGTCTTTGCTTTAAGACAACAAAGGGCACCTTTGTTGATTGGGTAAGATTTTCTCACTCATTAGTTTTTAGATATAACAACTAATCAGAGAGAACCACATCTCTGCTAAAGCCTTTGGCAATGGAAAGAATTTCACCTCAACTACACCAAATCAGCTCACTTGTAAATTAAACATCTTCTCAAGTTCAAATATGTCTCAACTTTGCCTGAAAACAATTGGTCAAGGAAACATATGGCAAAATGAGAGATCTAGTCAAGTGTTAGACTCCAGCAAGAAAATGTAAAGAGGAACATTACCTGGAGATACTTTATCCATATCCACACTGATGTTAAAATGTCTCTTTGCTTAGCAAAGCATAGAGAGGGTCACTTACAACAGATATTTTGTAACTATAAACTATGGTACAGAAAGGTACATGCCTGTGTGTATGCCCCTGTGTGCATTTAATCATAACTGTATACTTATTCTCATGAAAATTAAATTTCTCCTTCCAGTAGTACATATGAACCTAGGCTTTCCCTGCTAAGTCTTCCCAATTATAAAACTATTTTGCTTTTATTTTACAAAACCTCTTGCTTTGCATCTTCAGTAGTCCATTTGCTTTAACCCTCCCTGATTTCCTTTTCTGGATTTGCCGTTTTGTCCAATTTATATACATCTTGTTTACAACCTGATGCATTCTTTGGTAACTCACCTCCTCAGCTTTGCATCTCCCCACCCTATTGTTGCTAGCAGTTATTAGCCCTGTAGGAAAGCTTGTTAAATGAAATAAGTCTCTGTCATTCTCCTACCTACCTCCAAGGTCTTCAAAACATTTATCTTTCAAACTAGACATCAATATATGATCTTTCCATCATTATTTATATTAAATAGATATATAGGTCGTTAGATAGGTATGTAGGTAGACACAAATAAGACATATAGGGGTGCCTGGGTTGCTCAGTTGGTTAATCATCTGTCTTCAGCTCAAGTCATGATCCCTGGGTCCTGGGATCAAGCCCAGTGACCGACTCCCTGCTCAGCGGGGAGTCTGCTTCTCCCTCTCTCTTTGCTCCCCACCCCAGCTTGTATTCTCTCTCTCTCAAATAAATAAATAAAATCTTTTAAAAATGCATATATAATACAAATCAGAAAACATATTTTATTATTGTATAATCATGTATTAACCTTCATATTCTTATAATTTCTATACTGAGAATTTATCAAGAACTAGAATAGATCAAGAAATTCAGCAGACTATACTCTGAGAGTTCGCCTCACTCTAACAAAGATAGAGGCAAATAAATGGCTCCAAAGGACTCATTAGTGTTTATGCTGGCCATGTACTTTTAAGAATAGTAGTCAGAGTTTATTGTGGACCCATTATTAACCTATTCCACACAGACCAATTGGAGTCAATATTGTGCCATGCATTACCATCATGAGTGCGGTTGTCTCACATCCTGCCAAAATACAGAAATTAAAAAAGGGGGATGGGGTGGTAATAAGCCAGGTTAAGAATTTAAAATAAATAAATACTGAAATGCCGTTTACTTGATAGAGTGAAAATTACAAATATGGAAGAAGAGGGGAAAATATCATCTCATTTTGTGATTCGCCCCTTCAATAAATCTGTACTTTAACAAAGGCAGAAATAAATTGATAGCTGCCAGAAATCGATAGAGGACTCAAATGAAGTGCTCTCTCTCTCTCTTTTTTTTTTTTTTTTACTTTTGCAGGATTGGTGGTTACCAAAAAAGTACCTAAAATTATATTGGATTTTCCTTTCCTTTATTCCTTATTATGTTTGTAACATTTTATGTATCATATTTTCCAAGTTCAAACTCATTATTCTACTTATTATCATTTGTTGTTCTGTATATATAACCAGGGTATATTGTCATGAGTTTATCTCTCTTATCCCAATGGTTTTAAATACTATCTCTACGCTGATGAATCCAAATTTTATTTTTTTAAGATTTTATTTATTTATTTGACAGACAGAGATCACAAGTAGGCAGAGAGGCAGGCAGAGAGAGAGGGGGAAGCAGGCTCCCTGCTGAGCAGAGAGCCCAATGTGGGGCTCCATCCCAGGACCCTGAGATCATGACCTAAGCCGAAGGCAAAGGCTTAACCCACTGAGCCACCCAGACGCCCCATGAATCCAAATTTTATACCTCCAGCCCCTACCATTCCTTGAGACATCAATGATACACACACACACACACACACACACACACACATGTTTATCACTTATTCAACATCTATATTGAGATACTGAATAAGCACCACAAACCTCGTTCCCCAAGCTGAATTGATGGTTTCACCTCTCATACCCGCTCTACTCCCACACTGTTCCTTATATCAGCAAATGGCATCATTATTCCCTTAGTCACTCAGACCAATAATTTCCTTCTCCTACACAGCAGATCTAGTTCACAGAAAGTCCTATTGATCCTATATGTTTAAAATGTATCCACCTTACTGGCTTGTCCCCTAGTTCAAATCACAATAAATTCTGACCTCCTCCTCACTGTTCTCCTTGCTTCCACTCTTTCCCCTTCTATATTTTGTTCTCTGAATAGCATCTGAAGGAAATATTTTGTAATGCAAATTAAATGAGGTAATGAGGTACTTCCCTACTCGTAAGCCTACATTGGCTTTCTATCACACAAGCTAAAAGTCAGAGACCTTGCAATGGTCCTCAGAGTCTGGCCCTAGATACCTCTCTAATTTCACCTTTTATCCCTCACATTCACTGTGCTTTAGTCATATTTGCCTCTTTGCTTTTCCTTGGAAACATGCATGCTTCTGCCTCTGGACCTTTGTCTTGGTGGTTTCTACTGCATGAAACATTCTTTTTCTAGTATCTAGTATAGTTCATTCAATTTATTTTGGTTTTGCAAATGCTACTCCCTCACGGAGGCCTTTCCTGACCACATCATCTAAAATGGAGCCCTGCCGCTCTTTATCCTTATTTTAAAATATAGGTATATTAATTAAAAAAAATTAGGTGTAGTAAGGCCAACAGATCAGAAGACTACTTCCAGTGAAAAGATAGTTAATTATCCATAGATCCCAAAAGAGAGAGCACACCACACCATGAGGGGCCAAATAGAGAAGCACCAGAGTTGGTCAAGAGACAAAGAGAAGGTGGTGGAGGTGGGGTGGGGGGTCTGCAGGCAAGAAACTTCATTGTGATTTCCTTGGAAAGCAACAGGTGAGGCAGGGTAAACAGGTGAGGCAGATTTAGGATTGGCTACTCTGAATAATTTTAGCAGGGTCTGTGGCATAGGTGCGGTTTCTAGTTATCTGATACCCAGCCCTGATGTGATTAGGACAGAAGAGTGGTCCAGAGCACAAAAATCCTGTAGGGAAGTGATTGAGGGTAGGTGTCTGGATTGAGAATAGGGGTCAGAATGGATTAGTTTGTATTTTAAAACCATGCTTTGGTGAGTGGTTTACTGTCTCTAGAAATTGGATAACCCTGGGAGGGCCAGTCCCTCCAGAGACAAGAAGTCCCAGATGTCGATACATCACAACACAGGAAATAAATGATATAATTAATAAAATCCTCATACCTGGCTTTATTTTCTTCATATCCTCTCCCCCCATCTAATATTACACTATGGGTCATTTTATTTGTTTATTATATATGTATCATTCCATAATATAAGTTTTGTTGGAGACTTTTCTGTTTTATTCACTGTTATCCCCATGTTAGAACAGCATCAAACACAGGGTAAAGGCTCAGTAAGTCATTTTAATTACTTGATAAATAAATAGATGAAAGCTGTACCTCAGTGGTTTTACCAGGATTGATTTTGCTTCCCAGGGACATCTGAGAATGTCTGGAAGTACTTGTGATTGTCACATGAGGGGCAGAGGAATAATACTGGCATCTAGGGGGCAGAGGCCAGGGATGCTGCTAAACATTCTACAAAAATGCAAAGACGGGCCCCCTGAAAATAGAACTACCTACTCCAAATGTCTTTAGTGTCAAGGTTCAAAAAAAATTCTGCTGTATATAAACCATATTGCTTTGATGGGACTCAAAAATGCATACTTTTGTTTTAAACATAGGAATAACTATCAGAAGTTTATGATTATGGTCATAGGTATAATTTAGAACCAAGCCTTTTCAATTATATTTTTAATATATTCTTATTACATAGGTAAACATAATCATCATCTACAATTACTACTGATGTCTCAATAAAAGTTAAAAGTTAAAAAGTTATTTTCTTTTGTTGTTGTTGATTAGTACTTACATTATGCATAAGAGAATAAAATCAGACTGTCCCATCGAATCTTTCAGATAACAAGTAAAATGAATAATGTAACTTATGGAAGATAATAGGCTCAAGGATGATGATGCTTTAATAATATTAAAGATAATACTATTATTGTCTCCATGTTACATATAAGGAAATGAAGGTTTAGAGAAGGTGACTTACTTCAAGTCACACAGATTGTAAATGGGGGAAATAGGACTCAAGTATGAACCCAAACTCCAGGCTCCTGAGCACTATTCTCTATTGTCCTCTACTTTCAGATGTACAGGGGACTTTCTTCCACGTAGCAACTGAGAATCCACATTTCTTCAATATGGTGGCTCTACCGTTGCCTAGGTCCTGGAAGACCTAGGAATCCAACAGTTAAGAAGGGAAAAGTCTGAAGTTTCAAGTATGCAAAATTTTAAGGGCCATGTCTATTAAATCATGAACGTTTCTTCTGCTCACATTCCATTGACTATTGCTCAGTCACATAAATATGCCTAACTACAATGGAGCCTGTAAGCCCAGGAAAAAAAAAGACATGGACTGGATGAATGCTAGCAGTTTTTGCTATGGATCGTCCTTCTTTTTTTTTTTTTTTTTTAAAGATTTTATTTATTTATTTGACATACAGAGATCACAAGTAGGCAGAGAGGCAGGCAGAGAGAGAGGAGGAAGCAGGCTCCCCACGGAGCAGAGAGCCCAATGTGGGGCTCGATCCCAGGACCCCGGGATCATGACCTGAGCCGAAGGCAGAGGCTTTAACCCACTGAGCCACCCAGGTGCCCCTGAATCGTCCTTCTTAATACCAATTATCCATTTTAATTTTTCTTTCTAGTCTTACAAGATACTTACCTTAGTCCATTGGGCTTATAAATAACAGAAATTTATTTTTCATGGTTCTGGAGCCTGGGAAGTCCAAGATTAAGGCACTGGGAGATTTGACGTCTGGTGAGGATCTGCTTCCAAGTTCATAAACTGCCATTTTCTTGATGTGTCCTCACAGGGCAGAAGGGACAAGGGAGTTCTGGGAGATCTCTTTTCAAAAAGCACTAATCTTATTGATAAGTGCTTTGTTCTCATGACCTCATCACCTCCCAAAAGTCCTACCTCCAGACATCATCATCATCACATTGTAGATTAGGTTTCTACATACAATTTTAAGGAGACACAGTCATTCTATAGTTATAGTCTCTTTTGGTTTGTCTCTCTCCTGATCCCATCTTCTTTCATTTATTCTTTTCCTATCCCCTTAACCCCCACCCCTGTTGCATCTACACTTCCTCATATCAGGGAACTCATATGATAGTTGTCTTTCTCCAATTGACTTATTTCGCTAAGCATAATACCCTCTAGTTCCATCCATGCCCTTGCAAGTGGCAAGATTTCATTTGTTTTGATGGCTGCATAGTATTCCATTGTGTGTATATATATATATATATATACCACATCTTCTTTATCCATTCATCTGTTGATGGACATCTAGGTTCTTTCCATAACTTGGCTATTGTGGACATTGCTGCTATAAACTGAATGGAAGTTTTTAATGGGCATATCCTGTCCCTGCTCCATCATTGTATATTGGCTTGTTTGTATTAGCTGGGGATACAGCAAGTTTGCCATTCTGTTTTATATGTTGCTATATCCACAAGGAATCATATAAAGACTTAAGAAAGAAGACAGTACATTACCTAAAAATCTTACACTTTGAGCTGGATTCAGAACTAGATGGGATTTTGGATTGTTTCCCTTCAAGATAAGATGCATATAACCATAGAATGACTGTTTGTGTCTCCTTAAAATTGTATGTAGAAACCTAATATATAATGTGATGATGATGATGTCTGGAGGCAGGACTTTTGGGACTCTTAATGTCATAAAACAAACTGAGGGGCATGGGGGAGGGGTGTTGGGAGAGGGTGGTGGGGTTACATAATATGTTTAAATAAAAATAAAAATTAAAATTAAAAAAAAGAATGTAAAAAATAACTTCCATTCAAAAAAGTGAAAATAGGAAACATACAGCAGTCACTGATATATGGCACTAACAGAATCCTGCTGGGTGGGGGTATTTTGAAAAATCCTCTGCTCTTTGATTAGGCCTGGGTTTGGTTATCTTGAAGTAAACACTTTGTCCATTATACTCTTCAGGTTTTGGCTCTGCCCATTGGGAGAGGTTAGGCAAGTTTGTTGTCTCTAGAAAATGGGAAGGTACATAAATTCAAGATGCTTCCTATCATGGCAAATTGGAAGTGTAGGCTAAGCTGGTTCAATCACAAGTTATTTTTGGCTAGACTCATGGTTTCCCTAACAATTCAGTTATGTCAAAAAGCTTAGAAAAATAGAGCCAACATAGTTGCCTCAAAAGCCTAATTATTTTTTTCCATTTAGTTTCATGGTCATAAACCACTCCCAAAAGTTTTTTCCTAGATATAGTTCTCACGTATTAATTGCCCCTATGTCTTTCCTTTAAACAAAAAAGATTTTATTTATTTATTTGTCAGAGACAGAGAGACTAAGAGAGAACACAAACTGGGAGGGGGGGCACAGAGGGAGAGGGAGAAGGAGATATTCCACTGAGCAGAGAGCCCCACATAGAGCTTGATCCAGGACACCAGGATCATGATCTGAACTGAAGGCAGATGTTTAACAGACTAAGCCATCCAGTGTCTCAAGTCTTCTAGGTCTAAAGAAAAGATCTGCCCAACTCTGGACTTGACTCTTCTCTTTTCCCTGTGCCTTATTTCAACACCAGCCCCTAATGGCCCTTATTTCAGGAAATGCTATCACATTTACTTTTACTGAAGTTTGGCAACCCACCGATGTTCAGTGCCCAGCTATCTTGCCCTAGATTCTCCTTTCTTCTTGTATTGCATAAAATGATGTGATGCACCATTCTTTTCCCTGGCTTTGTGCCCTCCACGTATTTTTTAAGACTTTTTCTGTCTTTATGTTAGGGATCTGCTGAAAGTGAGTCCGTCTCCATACAAAACATAGCAGATGATAGCCCTTCCTCAAACCACTCACTTCTGATCAATATGCTTTTTATAACAATTCCAGTCCTCTTGTGTTGAGCAACTTCTGTCTGAGTGTATCTGATTTAGCAAGAAAACATTGACCTGTGTCATCACAGCTATACTAGAACACTAACTTTTATAATATATGTAAGTGGAACTGAAAGAAGTCAGTAATCAGAAAGCTAAAGAATATCACCCAGGGAGAAATAAACATAAATAACTAAATATCTTATTGTGCCTCTAAACCATAAGTCACATTCCAGATCTCATGGTACTCCAATGGTAATGCTTTGAAAATTAATATCTAAGTGAGGATCACATAGTCATGAGTGTACTGCTCCCTATTCCAATCTCTGACACCAGCTATACGATCTAGGATTGTTCTATATGTTCTGTTGGACCAGGATTTCTTAAACTTTTTTGTGCTATATATCATCCAGGATCTTGTGAAAATGCAGATTCCTGTATACTAAGTATGTAGTAGGACCTGTGAGTCTGCATTTTTAACAGCGCCCAGACATTATTGTCTGTGGGGCACACTTTGAGTAACAAAGCTCCAAGTCATGCCTGAGAAATGAAGGAGGTAGTCTACAGGGCCTCTGAAACCTCTGAGTATCCTTACATTCTGTTTTCTTCCAAAGAAGATGCTTTGGGGGCTGGATCTGACCCAGCATGCATTACAGAAAAGATTTATTGTCACTAAACACCACAGCGAAGATTATAAGCACTGAAGGACACTGGAAATTTCTCTTAAGTGTTTATATCCTCTTATCTACTATATACTGTGCACAGATGCAAAAAAAAGTTATACAATTTTTCTTTGCCTTCCTCAGAATTATATATTCTATGCAATGGAATTATGATGGAATCAAAAACTTTGAAGCATCTAAACCACCAATCAATCAATTCTGACATGACATTTTTCTTCATGAGTGTAATGTTCTATTATTTTTAAATGCACTTGCTTCAGTACATATTTCACTGAATAATTATTAGATCCAGCTTTTCTCATCTCAATAATTCATGTGAAGTTTATAGTTCCACCCATATGTAAGTCTTAAATACAGCAGAGAAGTAAATTGTACATCTTCATCATATAGTGTATTGTTTAAAGTTCTTTTAAATTAAAAGAATCTTTTAATTTAAAAGAAATTTATGTTGCCTTTTACAGAAGAATCATTTTTTTATTCTCCTTAAAGTCAGCCAGGTTTATTTTTATGCAAATTAAAAATGGAATTTCTTATTCTTCCTTTTTCAGTAGCCTTTGAACAATAACTGGTAAATCCTTTTATTCAATTGGCCCAGGAGCCTAATATACTTGACATTTCTGGTAGAATCCTTGTCCCTTATTTATGCTTTAAACAATAAAAAATGCACAAACTTTATAATGCAACTTAAATTGTTACTCAATTGCTTTTTCAAATGTAGCTTTCCCCTAACAATAGCTAAACACTTGAAAATTGTTTACAATTACTTCCTTCATAATTTCAAGCCCCAAATGATTGCTTTTTGACTCTCAAATGTATTTCAAAATTGGCTATGTGTTGATGTGTTGAGTGAGTCAGAGTACTGTAGCACAACTGACTAGACCTTTGCATAAACACATGGTTTTTGTAATTAGAAATTTAGTCTACTTTCCCCTTGTCATTATCCATGAATCGCAATTCATTTGTATCATTCCATATCCTTTGTCCCAGGGGAAGTGGCTACCATCTCAAATTCTGTCTCACTTGTTTTATTGATAAAATGTCATTGTTTTTCTTTTTCTTTCAGGTTAAATTCTAATTATTGTTATTTCTTTCTTTTAAAAATATGTCCAAGAACTGTTGTTCTAAGTCTGGTAATTCTGTGTTCCAGCTATGTAATTTAGCCTTCTGGAAATCTATTAGTGATGGTCCTGGTATTCTCTTTTTTGTGTGCTCTATCTCCTTTGATCCTTGTTATTAAAAACCTTAACCCCTCTAATTATATTGCTCCCTTTGTGAAATAAAGTCATATTACACATCTCAGACTGTCTGTGGTTGTGGTTTCAAAGCATAGAGTACCTGACTTATGCCTTCTTCCATCCTGATTATCTTTTTCATATCACAAAAGAGGCAACATTTTTTAATGTACATGCTTTCAATAAAATTCTGTCAGGGAAAGGACATAGTTTAAACCATGTCTTAAGTTTTGGCTTCATGATCTGGGCAGTTTGTATGCTTGGGAGTGCTGCTCAGGGATTCCCAAAACATCTTCTTGGATACCTCAAAGCAATGTCAATTAGAGCCTCAAAATATACTGTGGAAGTGTATTATTGTAGCAATTAGTTTCCCTTTCAGAGTCTTAGAAAAAAAAATCCCTTCTGCCAAAGTGAAAGAATATTTTAAGGGAAACTAATCACATGATACACAGAAGCAGGGCTTTAGGTAACCCTCAACCACACATAATTAGATAAATTGCAAAGTTTGCATCATATTGTTTACACCAGAGGTTTGGAAGTTTCCTAATCATCATGTATCTCTAGTAAATGAGAAACAATTGCCCTTGGCAAATAGACAGATGCAATTTTCCAGCACTAAGTTGAGAATTTCAGGAGAAAGGAATCATGTCTTATTCACTTCTATATTAGTTACTAGCAGAGTGTCCCCACTACACAAAATATATTTGTTGAATTCAATCCAAGGTTGCTTATGTCTTTAAATTAAATAATGATACCATAACAGATGATATAATTTTTTACACATATTATGTTTAGAATTTTGTACTACGGTCACTGCACATAATTCCCAGTTGTTTTTAACACCATAAATTCATTGTGAGAGTAAGATAACAATGGAAAGAGAGGAATATGGACAAGATGTTATACTAAATAGTTTTTGACTTGACAAAAGCAACAGAAGTGAGATATTAAAAACATGAAACTACTTGTATATGATTTTTTTTAAAATTTATTCAATTGATAGTTTAGCATTCAGCCAAAATTTTAAAGTGCTTTTTGAAAACTAAAAAAAAAAATAATAATACTACTTTTTACATGTATCCTATTAAAGAAATCATTTCAATAATATTATCTTTCTTTTCAGTCACTCTTCTGCATTTTTACTTCAATATATTTTAGATTTCACATGAGACAACTGTCTTGGTATTTCAGCACTCTTGCAAAGTGTTAAGCCTCAGTGAATTTTCTTAGTGATTTATAAAACACTACAGAAGAATGGAAATCTTTCATTTCAGAAGTTGGAATGATGCAGCAATAACAGTCTCCATGGGAGAGTTAAAGAAGCAATGAACTGCAAAGTATGAACTCCAATGTTTGGATTTGGAAATCAGAAGAGCTGGAATTCGAAATGTATAATATCTGCTCATATTCCAGTTCAAAGAGAAATATAAAAAGTCTGAAATTTCTATGTGTTTATTAACTAAATGGCACACAACACAAATATACACAGAAGGACTCTCAATGCTGGTTCTTTATGGGACATGCCTTACCTAATAATTCCAAAACTGAAGGAAAACTATAGTTAGATATGTTAAGTAATTTGATCAAAGGCACCTGGCCCATGAAAACAGGTCTCAGACATAATTGTAGAACTATGAAAATGAAAGCTCTTTTCACTGTTTCATGCTGTCTCTCAATTAGGACATAAGCAATTGTCATAATTTTACTGTTTCAACTCTAAATAAAGAGCCTTGGACTGAACTCAGGAACCATGAACAACAGTGAGGGCTTTGCCAGAATTTGACACTGAACAAGTTATCTAAAGTCTTTGTCTCCTCTTCTGAAAAACAAGAGCCTAAACAAGGGACTTTGAAGATCTTTCCACCTCCAGCAATATGTATTACAACATTTGGGAGGTAAAGAAACAATAAATAATGGGTCAAAGGGAAAAAAGATACTTATAATGCAATTAAAAATAGACTATTTTCAAGGAAAAACATAAATATTTAATTCTATTCACTAATTATATCAAAACTCAAAAAATTATCTTGTATTTTAATAATTTTTAAAACAAGCATATTTATAATTCAAGGAATTTATAGTTATTGAAAAAATAATAGAAAACTAAACAGAAGATCTTCATGACTTCAACTAACTCATTTCTTCATTTGGTATTAAAACATATTGATAGGTGCCTTTAAAATATAATGAGAAACTGAATTCTCTCTCTATTAGGCTTTTCCCAGGATATACATGCACTTTTGTTCTCAAGAATTGAGCACTAGTTTTGCAGAGGGACCATTGTGTTGGTTGCTAGAATCATTCATGTCAGATATACACATTACAATTATATTTTATTCTATTGTATAATTATTATAATTATGATCTGAGCAGTAATTAATTTTGTCTTGCTCAAAAAGAGTTCTTGCACTTGCCCTAGGCTCCTGGGATATAACCTCTTAAAAGTCTTGGAATTTCCCAAGTGATAGAAATGTCTTTGTTATTCATGGTGGGCCTCTCAGGCCACACCATATGGTTTATACTAATAAGGTGTCTAATGACCCAAAGTAGAGCAGCACTTATATGTCATTTTTATTACTCTGCCTTAAATTAATTGCCTTCAATTGAGTGACCATCTCTGATCATGAATGTATCAAATAAGAAAGTTCTTCTCATATTCCAAAGACCCTAGCTAAACCAGAACTCTTTTGTATACAGAGAAACTAACATTCAAGAGAATATTTCTTCAAAGACCCAAATGCCAAAATTCACAACATCAGCATTCAGTACTATATCTCAGTTCTCTGCTTTTCTTTCTCCCACTGTTTTTCCTCTTCTTCCCTTTGGATGGAATGGGCTGGAATTCTCAGATGTGGACTGATACTCATTGGATGTCTCCTGTCTTGGTTAATACTGGCATTATTGTCAATCCTTAGGTTCCAAATTAGACAACCGTCTTCATTACTTCTCTAGAGACTCACCTAGAATTTGTCACCAAGCCCTTTTGTTACAGTCTGACTCTATTTTTTATGGTACACTGACAGTCTTCAAATCCCATCTTTTCCCTTCTTTTGCCCCACAGCTGGGAAAGTCAATAAGAAAGTCTTCTTCCAACCTCCTTTGTCACCAGCAGGAATTTGAACTTAGCTCACACAAGAAACTTTACCCTTAGTTTCTAGCCAAAATAAAAACAGAGGTCCCTCCTTTTGCCCCAGTTTTTTTTTTGCCTGCCCTACTTTCACTGAATAGCCTCATTATATGACCAATAAACCTTTTTATAACTTCTTGGTACACTTGTGATACCATCAATCTGGATATTAATCAATTCTGTTGGAGGCAGAAGTGGGCAACCAAAAAACTCTTTATTTTTTATCTTGTCAAAATTTTTCTTGTGTCATCTGATATCTTCTCTTGGCTCTTTTAAAGCAAAACTCTTCAATTTTCCAATTCCTGTACTCTCATTGTATCTTGAGCGCAATTCAGTAATACATTCAATCTCATCTACCCAGAGAACCTCTTCTTATGAACATCAGCAAAGATGTTCTTATTATTTATCCAAAGGTCAATTCTTAGACTTTTTGTTTGCATCATCAGCAATGTTTGATTGATTTCATTACTATTTCCACTTTGAAATATTTCCTCCTCCTAGCTTATAAGACACCGTGATCTATAAATCTTCTCCCAACTTCACTGGTACTTCTTCTCAGTCTCTTTTAAGAAGAAGAAGACATGTTAAGTTTATACTTATCATGAGAAGCATGAATTAATGATGTACAGAATTGTTAAATCACTACATTGTATACCTGAGACTAATATAACACTGTATGTTAACTATAATGGAATTAAAATAAAAAATAAAGACAATGAACTAAAAATTAATTGACTAATTAATTATTTAATTAAAATGTGAGGCATGACACATTTCAAGGATCAAAAGCCTGGAAGCCCTAAGAGTGCCTCTAAGATAACTTAGAAATGTGATCTCAACTTACCTTTCCATTCTTCTCTCTTTCACTTTATTCACCCAATGCATGAGGAAGTGTCAGTAGCTAAGTAATGTGTGGCATTGGATTATAGGCAGAGATTGTTATATACAGGAAGGACAGTAAAGATAGTATATAAGCTCTTTAGGGAAAATAATAGAAAGGGGAACTTTGTTTTTCAGGGAATAGAAAATCATCCGTGACCTCTAATTTGTCTGGCTAATTCATCAACTTCTAAGAGACAGTTCAAGTGGAAAAAATTCCATTTGGTGAAAAAGCATGTTCCCCTTACAAATTATAATTATGGTCAATATTAAGGATCAACTAGTTAAAACCAACTTATTTTTAAAACTACACAAAAAAGTCTTGTTTGGTTTTGTTTTGTTATTTGGCGTGAGTCATCGCTCTCAAAACCAACCACTAAAAAGTTAAATTTCATTTTATTTTTAAAGATTTATATATTTATTTGAGAGAGACAGCACATGTGGGTGGGGTGGAGCAGAAGGAGAGGAAGAACCTCAACCAGGCTCCACAATGAGTGCAGAGCCCAAACTGGGGTTGGATCCCATGACCCGGAAATCATGACCTGAGCCAAAACCAAGAGTGGGCTGTTTTGCTGATTGAACCAAAAAAGTTAAATTTTAGATTGTAAAAAGTAGAAATGATATGGTATATGATCAGTTTTTGTTCCTTCTATTGTTAAAAATTAGTTAATAACATAAATTTATAGCTTTAAGATAAAATCTATATATTTCTAAATTTGAAGCTTTCTATATTAAATATGAAAGCACTTAACAAAAGATTCATAACCAGACCAGACTAGGTAATATTAGTAGGCTTACCCATTGGGGTGTTACACTTTTTATTCTATAATAGAATTATTAAAGGTGTAACAAAATTACTATGAAGTATAAAGGTATTCATCATAAAATTCAAGGCTGTTCTAATGTACTAAGTACTTGATTTCTCCTAGGACGTCTTGTCTACTTCCCTCTAATGAAATACTACTTCACTGCAGGAAGCATTTTGCTCCCTCCATGGATTCTGTACTTTGCTTTCTGTTACTTGCAATTCCATCAATTTATGCTAAAATTGTAATCCCATTCTCAAGAGGCCATTTATTGCCCCATTAGTATTCCCTCTATAATCCAGGTACTCCATCAGCACATGAATCACCAGCTTTACTTGTAGTGTTATGTTTCAGCCAATCTGACTTCTTCTAAGAATGCTTTTAAAAAATCATTTGCCTATAGTATCCACCCAGCTCAAGATTGTAAAGAAAAATTAATACAAATGTGATTCTGCTTCTTAGCTCATTGGCTTATATGTATATTTTTACAATCATAACTCCAAGGAAGGTGGTTTCCAGCTGGTGGCTCCTGGACCAGCTGAATCAGTATAACATAGGAGCTAATTTGAAAGAAAAATTCTCAGTCTCTACCTCAAACATACTAAATTGGAAACTATGCGGGGTCAAGTCCAGAAATCTTTGTTTTTACAAGCCTTCCAATGAGTATAGTGCAGCTAACATTTGAGGAACATTTCTCTAGAAGGAACATTGCCAAGTAAGGCACATTGTACAAGGTATAGAAAATCAAGTGGTTTATAACATAACATAACGGTCACACTAAAGGTACTGTAGCCAAAGCTTCAACAAAACAAAAAAGTCATTTGTTTGAAGTTCACTCACTGTTGATGCATTTTTAAATTTGGTGCTACTCCAATGTACAACTCAAAGGGGTGCTGTTCACATCATAATCGATGTGACTGGTCCCTCCTGCAGATGTGTATGGCACAGTCCCAGGGACAGAACACTGGCTCAGGAGCCGGGGGTACTTCATGAACTGTATTCTTTACCTCTCTATGTATTCATGAGGTGCAACATAAAAACAAAAACAAAAACTGTGGTGTCATCAACTTTTCTTATTTTGAAATGTTAATGTTAAGCCTCTATCATTTTGAATCCATATATCTTAATTTGTGTTTAAATCCTCCTTAAATATGTATATTGTGTGTGTGTGTGTGTGTGTGTGTGTGCACATGAGTATTTCTTATACATGGATTCACTGAAAGTTCTTTTTTAAACATTTGGTAAGATCAGGGGAAAAAAGTGCTTCATGTGAATATTGTTTCTATTTGGGAATTTTTTTTTTTTTTTTAAGAGAGAGAGCAGGGGAAAAAAAAAGAGCAGAAAAGCAGGGTTGGGAGGGGCAGAGGGAGAGGGAGAGAGAGAATCTTAAGCTTCCGGTCCAGCGTGGAGAACCTGGGGCTCAATCTCACAACTCTGAGATCATGACCTGAGCCAAAATCAAGAGTCACATACTTGACTGAGCCACCCTAGCACCCCTGTTTGGGGGATATTTTAAAATAATAATCAACTTGAAGGAATGGCTATTTGAATGCATTACAACCATGTAACATTTCAAACCAGCCTTGGAATTTCTACTTACAGTTTGGTAAGATAGGATTTGGCTGCAGTCTCCAGCACTCCATATGTTTGATTTAGAATATTTTCCATGTTGTCACTATTTTTTCACAGATGCACAGATGAAAGGCAAAGTGGATTAAGCTGCCATAAAATACTAAGCTGTATTTTACAACAACCATACAATGACTACCAATGAATCCCTGCTGAAAATTGTTATGGGCAGGCCCTTCCTTTTTGCTTTTTATTTAAGTAGCATAGAAAGAAAAGGCTGGAAGCAACCAAAGACGTCATTTCGGTATCTTATCCTGTTTCTAATAAAGCTTATATTTTGATCTGCCCAAAAAGAGAGCTATTTTGTCTTTCTGCTTTGAAGTGCACACAAAGCAAAACTTGATGACATTGCAGCTTAAAGGCATTTAATTTGTTTTGACACCTATTGATTACCTATGCCAGGTATGTGCAAAAGAACATAAGTCATGGTCCTTGCCTCTAAAAATCTCACCGTGGTCCCAAAGCATACTTAAGCTAAGAACAACAAGCATCAGCAGCCTTATACATTAAGGAGGACTTTGCAACATTTCTGTGAGATAGGTATTATTGCTATTATCCTCATTTTACAGAGGAGGAAATGGATTTTCCCGAAGGTGTATAGCAAAGTTTGCAGAGTGAAAATTTACATCAAATTTACATTAATCTCATTCCAAAGCCCCTACTCATTCTACAACACCACCTTGCCACTTGGGTGCTATGCACTCTCTGGTTTTCACAGCAGTGAATCGCATCTGGATGCTAACATGAGGCAGAAACACTTCTTGAGTTAGTCTGACTCTCTACCTATGACTTCTTAAGGCATACAGTCTAAAACATTCACTGAAAATATAGACAGTTATGTAATTCAAACATGATTTAATCTAGTCCTCCTGAACCCATAACAGACATTGCTAATCAACCCCAACTTCATCAACTAGATGAGAGGACTCCCTCAGAATGTGTGCCTATTGGATCATCATGATGTACCCTTCAGTATCTTACTGTTTTGTCAATTATACCTCAAAAAAGCTGAAAAAAGAAATAAAAAAGAAATTTAGCCCCAGATTCCTTAATCACAAAACACTCATGGTGGCCATTACCAAATCTTTGGAGTTAACATATAAAATGAAAACTGCTTGTTCTGCTCAGTCTCTTCTTAATCTTATCTCCCAGGTTTAGTTATACTGAGAACCCCATAAATCTTTAGTAAAATAGTACTAGATAAATATCAAGTTACATGGCTTCTAGAGTTTATTCCATCAACTAGCTTCCTTACTTTGTTGCAGAAGAAAATACGGGATCACAAATTCTTCATGACAATTTCTGATGATAAATCTTGCTCTGATTTAAGTAGCCCTCTTCATTCCAGGGTATTAGAGGTAGAATTTAGGCAGGATCAGGTGGAGTCACAGGGAGTAGTTTTGGAATAAAATGTGAAGTACATATTACTCTATTTAGAAGCTTGAATTTAAAAAAAAAGAAAAATCTTTGCTTATGGGGGGGCACTCATGCAACAGGTGTAAATTTATCCAAGAATAAGCAACTGCAAGAAATGTCATATTTTAAATCAAATTATCCTGGCTTATAGACCTCCATGGGCATTTTGCAGCCAGGACCATTGAAATCTTGCCATATAGCAAAGTATATAATATAGGGAGACAGAGAACAAATCTCTAGCATCCCTCAATCCTCACAGTCCAGAATCTCATCTTTTTGCCTCTATCAGGCTACCCCTCTGTCCTCTCTCTGCCTCTAAGTCCATTTGCCTGTGCTATGCAATAGAGCAGACATTATTTCCATACAGCTATTAAACACATAACATGAGCTCAATCTGAATTAGGTGTTCCTTACAAATACAAAAAAAAAAAAAAAAAAAAGAAATACTGCATTTCAAAGACTTCCTATGAGAATAAGAATCTATGGGGCACCTGAGTGGCTCAGTGGGTTAAAGCCTCTGCCTTCGGCTGAGGTCATGATCTCAGGGTCCTGGGATCGAGCCCTGTATGGGGCTCTCTGCTCAGTAGGGAACTTGCCCCCACCCCCGCCAGCCTCTCTGCCTACTTGTGATTTCTATCTGTAAAATAAACAAATAAAATCTTAAAAAAAAGAAAATAATCTAAAGTCTCTTATTAACAATTTTTATATTGAATACATGTTGAAACAATACTACTTTGGATATGTCAAGTTAATTCAAATCTATTATTATGATTATTTGCACTTTTTTAAACTTTTTAAAAATATGGCCACTAAAATATTTGAAACTACAAGCATAGTTTACATTATATTTCTGTTGGACCATACTACTTTAAGATAATTTCAGCTAAATTTATTGAGAAACCCATCCTTAGGAATACTGCCCTACATTGTTACTTATTCTAGAGTGTACCCCAAACAAAATCAATTAGAATACATTCCTTTACCCCCACAATAATTTATAAAGACAGAATTTGGGATGTCCTGGAAGAGGCAAATAGATTAGAGCACTTATCTCTTTCTCTCTCTCTTCTTGAGAGAAACACGGAATTTCCCTGTTAGATTTATTTTAGATGTGAAACTGAAACATGGATCCAAGGTAAGGAAAATAGGTTCTCCCTGTGTTACTGTGAATTATATAACATAGTGTTTCTGCTCTGTTACTCTGGGTTTTAGTTTCCATATCTCTTTTCCATCCAGACCTCCCATACTCTATGGAAACCATGACCTTTTCCATGTCTATAGACAAAAATATTCTGACTGTGGTAGAGAAAATCAGGTTCCAACAGAAGTTTTAATCCCATATCCTTGTATAAAGTTCAACTTTCTATCCTGACACAATTGGGCATGCCACAAGTAGATATACTGGATAAGCAGATTATGGCAAAACAGGATTACCAGACCATTGATCATGGTCCAATTATTTTATCATTCAGAAAAACTTTCCTTCAGTTTTATTTATATTTTATTCTCCTCATAGAACACTGTTCTGTTTGTACCTGACTCCCTCAGTATCATTTCAATCAACTAATTTTTGCATCTCTGGTTCTACCTTTAGATTGGGTGCCCTTTGGTTTTCATAAAATGGTATGATGTTTGTGACTTGGGTGGTGAGAAACACAATGTTCTGATCCTGTGCCCAAGTTAAACAGTATGGAAAATGACTCTCTTCTAAAGATGGATGTTTTCTTCACAACTATATCCGATGATAATTTTAACTGCCATTAAATAAAGTCAATACTCATTTTAAAACAAATGGAAATGGCTTTTCATCAAAATTACAAATGCTTGAAAAAGTGATATTAATTAATGTCTACAGTCTTCTAACTGAAACATATGCCAGAATCTAGTATCTTGTCAGCATTTCATAAGACCTGAGTAAAGGTTTTGATTTTAATTTCCTTTTAGTGCTTAATTTTTCAGAAAACCCTATACTTACTAGCTAATATATCATACTGCAAATTATACCATAATTGACATGACTCAGCAACAACTCAAAAGTAAGATGTTATCCAAAAGTCTTCTCAGGAACACTGCAAAAGATATATGATTCTCTATTAAACTTAACTATTTTTGTTTTGTTTTGGGGGGATTTTTTTGCAAGTCTTTACACTGGCTAGTTCCATTAGCTTGTTTATTTATGTTTTATTTATCAACTCTAATGTACATATTATTCTAATGATGTTTGATTTTTAGATATTGACATCTTCTCATTAAAATATTAAGATCTGTGGTTATTAATATTTCATAATAATGAGAGCAATACAGGAATGATCTTCAGTTCCAGTGAGGAATAATACATTTTTGGAGGCACTATTCTATCTGGGAGTTATATTAAAGAATACGAGTGATTATACAAAAGCCTTCTCTAGATATATTTAAGAAACAGGTTGGTGACTAGGTGGTTTAAGAGTAATCTTGAAGAAAAATACTCTAAATCTTTTCTCTATAGCTTTCACATACCAGGTTTTTAAATTTATATTCAAATAAAAACTAAGCAAATCATATTTTAATCAGTTCGGTTGATTGAATTGTCCAGTTTTATCTGAAATAACTACAACAAAGAAATTAAAAAAAAAACTTCTACATAATGTGTAGTAACCATATCTACTCCAATATTCATCCATTCCATCTACTGCTTCTGCCCCTAATCCTCTGCTGAAATTATTCACAATAAAACCACCAGGTCGCCGATATCCTTCTGATGCTGAATGTGAACTTACTATTCTGTGTTTATGGATCCCATTGACATAGGACCTTATTAAATGTAAGAATTTGAACTTTTCTTTTCATTGTTTTGTATATAAATGCTTTTTCTTAATTTTGCTTGTATCTCTGTATTTGTGCATTTGCAGATTTCATGTGCTTCTTGTATTAATGTTTCAAATAAAGAGAGTTTATTGAAGGGAATATTTTTAGAAGTGTTAGAAGGGTTAAGACAACAAACAAAAGAAATAGGGCACTCAACAACCCCAAAGAGAAGGCAGACATTACCACCTCTGGGCCAGAAGTTGGAAGGGGAAGGAACTGTTCTTAAAGCCCCTTGAGAATAGGAATCAATGGAAGAGAGGCCAAGTGGTGGATGTTTTCATTGCAGAGAGATTCACTGTTAAAGAAGCAATACCAAGTAGAGAG
Source organism: Taxidea taxus jeffersonii (assembly GCA_003697995.1). Lineage (NCBI taxonomy): Eukaryota > Metazoa > Chordata > Mammalia > Carnivora > Mustelidae > Taxidea > Taxidea taxus. Next base: position 236,404 of record ML104521.1, on the reverse strand, counting down.
GAACCATGGAGAAGGAAATATCCCAATCTTTCTCTGATTTCTCTTCAATAATCTCAGTGCCTCCTTTTGGTCACTCTTGACTGGAAGCCAACCAAAGAATTTGGAGGATACAGCCTCTAAAAGTCAGCCTCCTGGAAACCAGTGCTATGCAAAGATGTCAGAGATGATATCTGGGTTGGGGGTAAAGGCAGACAGAAAACCAAGGATTTCTGGTTAAAGTTGGCAGAAACACACACAGAGATGTACACACATACGCACACACGCACACACACACACACACACACACACACACAAACTTCAATTATCCTTGGAAATTTTTTTTAAATTTTTTAAAAGATTTTATTTATTTATTTGAAAGAGAGAAAGGGAATAAGAGAGAGAGAACATGAGAGGAGAGAGGTCAGAGGGAGAAGCAGACTCTATGCAAAGCAGGGAGCCCAATGTGGGACTCAATCCCGGGACTCCAGGATCATGACCAGAGCCGAAGTCAGTCACTTAACAGACTAAGCCACCCAGACACCCTATCCTTGGAAATAAAGTGAACCCAAGTTACAGATTATGAAGAAAATCTGTTAACATTTCGTATTGCCAAACTTCTCCAATCTGATAGGCAAAGAATGGAATTTCGTAAGAGTGCACATTTTGTAGTAAGTTCGGTCGAGATTTATTTTTTCTCTGTAAAATGTGTACTGGTTTACTTTGCCGACTTAAATTTTTTTCTCTGTAAAATGTGTACTGGTTTACTTTGCCCACTTAAAAGAGTAGTTGGTATCCTCTATTACTTATAAAAACATCTTATAATAAACTCATTTTCAGTTTTGTTGGAAAGGCTCCATCCTGCCACATACCCTAAGCATCAATTATTAGTACGCCTTAACATATCCACTCAGAAATGTTCTATCCATACACAGTCATATATATGTATATATATATTTTTTCATATAAGGGATGTATACTATACCCTTTAACATGCAGGGAAATTTAGCTTACAAACTTTTCAGTATTTGCTTACGTTATTTAATTTTTTTCATTTACAGTATACTTTTAGAGGGTTTTTTTCCTTATCAATACATAACTAACTCATTTTTTAAAGGCCAATAATATCACTTTTATCACTTTGTATGTATATATACTTTTTAAAAAATATTTTATTTATTTATTTGACACAGAGAGAGATCACAAGCAGGTAGAGAGGCAGGCAGAGATAGAGGGGGAAGCAGGCTCCCCGCTGAGCAGAGAGCCCAATGTGGGGCCTGATCCCAGGACCCCAAGGTCATGACTGGAGCCGAAGGCAGAGGCCCAACCCACTGAGCCACCCAGGCACCCCTATATATACAATTTTGTTGGAAAAAAATACCTTACCATGAATTGTTTCTGGTCTTCTGATAGTACAAAAAACCCTACACATGGTACGTATATTTTTTTAAGTGTACTAGCCTATCTGTAGGAAATTATTGGTTAAAAGATATACACAGTTTAAGTCTTGATAATCATTATCAAGTATTTAATTTAAAAAAAGTGCCAATTTACATTCTATTAACAGTAAGGGAGTACCTGTGTTAATTAAATATTTTAACTTTTATCAACATAATAGACCAAAAAAGTAGAATGTCATTATAATGTTAATTTGTATGTCTTTAATTCTGAGTGAATTTGGGCATATTTCAAATATTTATAAGACATTTGCATTTTTCTTCTATAAAGTGTACATAACCTTTGCTAGTTTTATATATATTTGTGTATAGGTATGTGCATTTATATAAGATTTACCTTATTGAATACATTTACATATTTTATATTTCCTAATTTTTGTCCACTTGATCTTCTTTGGTGTAAGTAAGGTAGACAGATCAAAGGAACAGAACCGAGTGACCAGAAATAGAAGCAAATGCATATGGGATTTAGCAAAGAGCTAAAGGTTGCATTTCATTTCAATAGCAAAAAGACGGATTTTTCTTTCTTAAAAATCTTTAGAATGCCTGCTAGGCACTAAGAACAAATAAAACTATATCCCAACATCATTCTTTTTACCAAAATACTTTTAAAGAGATGAAAGTAGAAGATGTAAAAATTAATTTCATGAGAAATAGAAAAAAAAAGTACATTTATTCATTTTTTTAGAGTGGGAAATGACTTTCTTCATGAAACATACATTCCAGAAACTATAGAAGTAAGTATTACTGAAGTTATATGTACCATAATTATTAAATGTCAATACTGAAAAATATAAAAAGTAAACAATGGCAAATGATAAATAATAGGACTATGTTTCTTAAAGATATAAAGACTTTCTACATATTACAAGAATAACTCAACAACCCAATAAAATATGGGTAGATTATATAAGGAAGAAATATTCCCAACTTATAAACCTCTCAAGATCAATAAAATGCCACTTAAAACAAAAACTTGATACCATTTTTACCTTTCAGGTTGGCAAAAATGAAAATGTTTCTTAATATTAATCCAATATTCTCATACACTGGTGGAAGGAATATAAATCAGTGCCACTTCTTTGGAGAACAATTTAGTGACAATAATATTTAAAAGACACATTTTTTGGTTTAGAAATTTTACTTCTTTGAGTTTATTCTTATGGGCACATAGGCATATGCACTGATGTTATTAATAATGTTGCTGGATGTCTATTGTTGAGAAAAATAAAGCACTCCTATCTGTATTGACATTCGGGACCTGGGACACAGACTGGAATGATGACTTCTTTTTTATTGCACATAAGTTCAGATGTTCCCATTTGAATTTTTAAATTTAGTTCACAGGAATGCAATTAATAATAGGATGTTTATATCTAATATTCCAGCATTTACTATTATGGAGGGCTTTCACCAATCTGATGGACAGGTTATGCAGGGATACTGAATTTTAACCTACGCTATGTCACCGTTCTCATAAGATTTATACACAACAGTGGCAAGAGGGAGAAAGAAGTTTTTAGCAAAAGCTATTTTTGGCCCTAAACCTCAAAGCTTGTAACCATTTTAAGCTGGGACCTCTGGAGTTGGATCTGTCACCTTCTCTATTTCATTTAAATTCTCCTTCCTCACACACCTCCTCAACCTAAAGCAGATTTTCAGTATTACCACATTCTAATTTTATAGCATGAAGAGGCATAAGATATGCAAAGAAAGATATAGTGTAGGCTCCAGGGCTGTTGAGATAGCTAAATTAGTGAACTGTTAGAATAGAGGCCACCAAGAGAGAAACTCAAATGGAACTCTCATTGCATTTAAACCACAGATTAACTTCACTCATTGGCTGTTACAGATTGTTCAGTGTTTGATATGTGATAAATGGATTTCTCTTTTAGGAGGAATAAGGAGAATGTGAGAGTGGAACCTTAAAATCTTTCTTTTTCCTATAAACTACAAAGCCACCAACTCTTAAATCCATATTGCAAATTTAGTCTTATATTTAGAGGCCTAGACTGTATTTCTAACTTAACTAAATCTCTTAATTTGGATATCCCAACATTATCTAAAAATTAACTTGTCCCAAACTGAGCAATAATTTTCTCCTAAATCTTTTCCTTTTACTGTGATAATCCCTGTTCTTGTTAAGACCACACCAATAATCTAAACAGTTAAGTTCTAAATGTCATGCTGTTTCTCCAAGCATCATTGAACTGAGGCAAGAGAAACCTCTTCATGAGCCATACACACACACACTTTAGACAGCCGTGGCTATCACACAGACACACACTGACACTACAGGTAGGTTATGAGCACCTCTGTCATTCAGGATCTGGCACAAACTGTAATTACTAATATCTTTTATCTTGACCAGTACCCTCAGGTTCCATGAAAATGTTTCTCATATCTCTTGCCCTGTATTCTTGAAACAGAAGGAAACTACTCCTGAACGTTGGGATGATGTGAGGGTTCTGTGAGTACTGACTTCAGAGAAGAACCTTGTCATGAAGGATGAAGAAGCTTTAGCTGTAGGCATGTTTAGGTACATAAAAAGAGAAATTAATGAACTTGACAAATGTTTCTTCAGACAGCATGAATACAATGGGTTCTTGCAATAATTAAATATCAGTTCTCATTAGTGCCAAACATCCATATTCTTATTCTCTTGGTGCTCTATTTCATAGTTGCAGAAGTATTCAAGAATGAACAGTGTATTATTAACTGCTCAATGGAGACTGTATAACATTTAGCAATATTAACAATTCACATTGGATTTAAATTTGTTTATATAAAGTTCTAGAGAAAACATGCATACAGTATGATATCAATTATTTACATTGGCAACCAGATGAATTTTAAATGCTAGAATTATATTTTAAATTATAATATTTACTATAATTTGCATTTTACATCTTAATTCAATAGATCATTTGGGTTGCTTTGGAAGGAAAATCCTAAAAATACAAAAAGTCATTTTTAAAGTTTAAATTTACCATTTTAATTAAGATATATTAAACATTATATATACTTTGAGTACAATTACATTTTGTTTAATTTTTTAGCCATTGTTTCACAAAAAAATGCTGAACGGAGTACTCAGACATGTGCAGTAATTTAATTTAGCTATCTTTAGTATTTTGCCAGCATTGTTATATAAAAATCAGAGATTAATATTATAGTTTATCTGTCAGTATGAAATTATAGTTTTCAAGATGAGGATAGAACATGCTTTACTTAATAAGTTGTTAACTTTATTTATACCTTTTAAATATTCATGGTATGTTGACCTGCATTGACTCATGCCGTGGGACCCTGAAATGTGAGGGGCCATACTGTGCTTTCCAATCCCCTCCTATTCCCTTGCCTCTCAAATCCAACCCTTCACCATATCCCATTAGTACAGCTCTAAATTGCTTCTTGAATCTTTCCCCTCTCTGATACTTCTTTATCCCAGTTCTCATGGATTTAACCTGGTTGTAACAATAGCCCCCTAACTGGTCCATTTCCTCTAATCTCACTCTCCTCAAATCTATTTTTCACCATACGAAGAGTGGCTTTTCTACATTTCAAATGATGTTATTGCCTTGCTTTAAATACTTAAATACCTTGAGGGCATATTAAGTGAGATAAATTGAGATGACAAATACTGGATGATCTCATATATATATATGGAATATATATATATGTATATACATATATATATACACATATATATATATGGAATCTAAAACAGCGAACTCCTAAAGAAAGAGAGGAGAATGGTGGTTACCAGGGGCTGGCAGATAGGGGAACAAGGGAAATATTGTCTAAGGGTACACATTTGCAACTAGTAGATAAATAAGACCTAGAGATCTAATTGCAAGTGATTATAGACAACGGTACTGTATGATGAACTTCAAAGGGGCTAAAAGACTACTACATCTTAATTTTTTCCACCACAAAAAAGAAATTACAATTATGGGCTTGATAGAGGAGTCATGCTATGGTGGTGATCAGATTGCAACATACACAGTCAACACAGTGTATGCTATAAACTTACAATGTAATATGCAATTTCATAGCAATAGAAATATCTTTTTAAAAATAAAATGAAGGGGCACCTAGGTGGCTCAGTGGGTTAAAGCCTCCTCTGCCTTCGGCTCAGGTCATGATCCCAGGGTCCTGGGATCGAGCCCCGCATCTGGTTCTCTGCTCAGCAGGGAGCCTGCTTCCCCGCCCCCTCTGCCTGCCTGTCTGCCTACTTGTGATCTCTGTCTGTCAAATAAATTAATAAAATCTTTTAAAAATAAAAAAAAATAAAATGAAGTTGGTAAACATTTAGAAAAGAATACTGTGATTATTAAGAATCAGCACAGATAAACATAGGGAAAAAAGTATGTAAATCTAAGCCAACTCTCCCTGGGGTAGTTATGGTGGTGGTTGTAGTGGTGGTGGTTGATAGAATTATCAGCCTGAAAATATCTCAGTCATGGTAAGCACGGGTCAGATTTTCAACAATATTACAGAATCTCAAAGATGAAAAAAAATAAATATGTAAATGCATAATCAGCCCCCAAGTAATATCTGAATAAAATCTAAACTTGTTATCATGATAGTCAAGGAACACTGCATAACTTCTATAATTTAATCATCTGTCATTTTTTTCATATAACTTATTCTTGGTGACATTAATTTTTTAATAGGTTTTATTTTTTTAGAGCAGTTTTAGTTTCATAGTCATACTAAGCAGAAAGTACAGACAGTTCTGTATATAGCACCTGACTTCACACATGAATAACTACCCCAGCTATCAACATCCAGCCCCAGAGTGGTACGTTTATTACAATCAACAAAACTGCATTGACACACCATTATCACCCAAACCCCTTAAAGTTCACTCTTGCTGTTGCACATTCTATGCGTTTTACAAATGTAGAATGACATGTATCCACCACTGTCATACAGAGTAGTTTCGCTGCCTTTAAAAATCCTCTGTACTCTGTCTATTCCTCATCACTCACTCTTCTGATCACCAGGAACAATGATCTTTTTACTGTCTCCATTGTTTTGCATTTCTAGAATGTCATACAGCTGAAGCCTTTTCCTATCAGCTCCTTTCAATTAGTAACATGTGTTTAAGATTGCTCCATGTCTTTTCATGACTCAAAAGTTTTTTTTTTTTTAGCACTGAATAATATTCCACTTTATGGATATATCATAGTTTATCTATCCATTCACTTAATGAAGGACATTTTGGTTGCTCTGAGTTTGTGGCAGTTATGATGAAAAGTGCTATTAATATCCACGTGCAGGGCTCCTAGGTGCCTCAATTGGTTGAGCATCCAACTCTTGATTTCAGCTCAGGTCATAATCTCAGGGTCATGGGATTAGCCCCCCGTGGGGCTCCATACTCAACAGAGAGTCAATTTGTCCGTCTTTCTTGCTCCTCTGTGCTCTCTTTCTCTCTCAAATCAATACATAAATAAAATCTTAAAAAATACCTCCATGTGCAGGTTTTTTTTTGTTTTTGTTTTTGTTTTTTTTTTTTTTGGTAGACATGTTTTCAACTAAATGAGTTGAAAACAGTCATACTCCAAGATTATGTTTAGTGTGAGACCGGCCCATCCTGGCCCCTTTGGAGTTTTAAAATCCCAGACTTGCCTACACTGAGCCTCTATCAATTTGTCAATTATCATTTGGGCTTCTCCTCCAGTGCCTTTTGATTCTCTGTGTCTATCTGCCTATCTCTCAAACTTTGAAGGCAGTGATTTTGCTCTGTGACCTCAATTCTCTGATGGATTTTAAGAAAAGTGGTGGATTTTTAGTTTGTTCTGCTTTTTACTTGTTTTTAGAACAGAGTGGTGGCTTCCAAGCTCCTTAGATGCCAGATCAGAAACCCCCAACCATGGTGTTAATTTTCTTAATGTGTCCCAGTTTACCTCAATGCCTTTACAAAAATGGCTTTACTTAGCTGGGTTTCTGTGTGCTGGCTACCACCATCTACATTAATCGACACTGTATGACAAGTACTTATTTTTGTTCATTTCACTTGAAGGTAAAAGCTATACACCCAGTGTCTACACAAAACATTAGGGCACTATTATTTAATAATAAGAAGAAAATGTACCCAAATTAGCTTAAGCTAAAAAGGAAATGTATTGGCTCACTTAATAAGAAAATACATATGGTAGTTCTTGATTCAGGCTTGCCTGGAACCAAAAATTCAAATGTTATGAAGAAGCTACTGTCTTTTCATTCTTAAACAAACTGTTTCCATATCTTAACAAAGATGGGAGCTCTGGGTCTGCTGCTTCTTTATACCAAATATTCCTACCACAAAATTATTATGACCATTTTCTAGTAACATCTGTATGAATCCCTTGAAAAATTCTGGAGTTGTTACTGTTCCTAAGAATAAGGGCTATTACAGGTCAGCTGGATTATGTTCTTTCTCCTATAGCCAGGAATCTCACAAACAGGAAAGGAGAGCTCCATCAAAGGAAGAGATACAGATAAGATAGAAAGGCCAAAGATAAATTCTAGTAGGGTCACCAAAAATGTTCATAATAATGCATTTCAACAATCAGAATATAAAAATCAAATTATCTGTAACCTAATTATTTTTTCATATTCATTTTTGTACATATAGATCAAATTCATTAAAAATTTATTAACTCTCATACCCAGTTTTGAGCTGTCCACAATGGCCTCTAACAAGTATATATCCATTAACAACTGTGCCTTGCAACAATTTTGTTTCCTTTTTTCCCCAAATTATCTTTAATATGATTCTAATATTGTTTTTACAATGAAACATTTTTAAAAGATTTTATTTATTTATCTGAGGGAGAGAGAGAAAGTGACAGAGAGGAAGCATGAATGGGGGAGAGGGGCCACGGGAGAGGGAAAAGCAAGTTCCTCACTGAGGAGCTCACTCAGAGATACTGGGTTTATAAAGGCAGATGCTTAACCCATTGAGCCACCCAGGTGTCTCACACTAAACATATTTGAGAAAAAGAAAATTCTGGTCAAAAAGGGAATAAGTTTAATAGCATATTGAAATAACAGAAACAACCATATCACCTGCTATTTAAAGAAACACTAACTTCTGCAACTGACTTGAATATGACTACTATACCTGACTTGAATTTGAATTAATAATATTTTCACTATGTGTGATAACTTGATAAGAATTATTTGTCCAACTCTATTCTGAAAAGTGTAGACCATTTTTGACAGCACCAGCTAATAATTACAACATCACCCTGAATAAATGTTGTAGGTAAGATTTTTTTTTTTTTCAGTAGTATTGAAAAACCAAAACAAAGGGAGAATTCCTGGTCTGTCTTATTTACTTACCAAATCAGGGAAAGACTGAAAGTAGGAGAAGATCTCATCACCAGCTGTGTCTGCAGTTCTCTGCTTACTCATAATTCCTTGACTCATCCACTCACCAAATATTTATGGAGTGACAGCCTCTCACAGGTGCTGTACTCGATATGGCACTTATTTACATTCTTTGCAATTGTCTTCCAATTATTTCTTCCGTGCTAAGAATATAACTATTATAATTCTTGCTACATGTTTCTTTTCTTTATCCATCTCTTGTGTTTATGATTTATTTTCAAAATTTTGGCAACATGCATGACTATACGTAGATGATGACAGTATCCACAGAAAACTTAAATGTTGACTGGACATTTGAGACAGGCTATGTCCTACAAAATTTACAAAACAAAACTGGTGGCATATACAAGGGAGCACATTTTTATTTGTTACAAAATTCTAAAATATAACTATTAGATATCATGATTGCAAAAATTATGAAAGGATCAAAGCAGATAATTCATGAAAGAAAAAGCAAGAATAGATAAATAAAATTTAAAAGCATCAACCTTGTTAATGATGAAAGAAAAACCAAGTAAATAAGATGAAATTTCTATCTGTAATGTTGGCGCTTTAAAAAATGTTAATATTATATTTTGTAAGGTCATGGCTGAGAGGGGACCCTTATATACTGCCAATAGGTATACTTCTTTGTAAAGCAATTTAGCACATGAATTGTGCAATTTAATATTTTTACATCCTTTGATTAAAAATTTTCACATTCAAGACAAAATTTCCAGGAAATAATAAGGCATATGGGTAAAGATTTATGTAAAAAATTCTCACTGTAGCATTCCTTATAACAATGATAAGGGAGAAAATATTTTAAATTGTAGCCATGAGGGAATAGTAAATTAAAATATGATAAACTCATGAATAAAATGGAAAAGTATTTCCTTTAAAATTTGAATGATTATTATTCAAACAGAAAATTTTCACTATATAATATTGTGATTAAAGTTCAATACAAAGGTATGTTATAACTATAGATGTAGTTTTGAGAAAAAAATACCAAATTGTCATTATCATTAATGATGAGTCCTCTGTCGATAGTTAATTCCTTCTTTATGTGTTCCTGAGTATTACAAGTTTTCTTCAATGACTACATATTTGTTTTTAAAATAAAATACAATAGTTTGTTTTTTTATTTTAATTCCAGTATAGTTAACACAATATTCCATATATTTGAACATAATGATTCCACAATTCTATACATCATTACTCAGTGCTCATCACGTAAGTGTAATCTTACTCCCCTTCACCTATTTTACCCACCTCCACTCCCATATGCTTTATTTTAAACAGCACCCTCAGTTAAAGTTTTTTTTCCAACAAGAACGTTTTTTACTTGAAGCATACTTCAGAATACACGGTTCTAAAAGATATATATAAAACATTGTAACCAAGAAACATAAAATACACATTTTTTCAAGTACACACTGAAGAATCCCTTGATTAATCACATAAAAAGAAACATAATAAATCTTATAAATTTAAGATGACTGAAATTATACCAAGTATATTTTCCAAACACAATGGTACAAAACTAAAGATGGAAAACAAAGTTGGAAAACAAAGTTTATTTTAAAAAGTAACTTGTGGCGCCTGGTTGATGGCTTCTGACTAAAGCCAAATATGTTTCTTTTCTTATATCAAGAATCTCATAAAGGGACAATAAAGAGGACAAAGTGACTGAGACAGGCTTTCAGTAGACAGAACATTTATCATATATGATCATATCAGATATGATATCATATATGATAAACAGAGGAAGGCACACATTCTAGAAATTAAGGAGAAGGGCCAGAAATGGAGGGCTTCGAACTTCCACATATAACACGTTTGCATTACTTTTTAAAAAGGATGAAATAGTCCCTGTTTACTTCTACCCATATGCAATGTAAACCCCGCACAATATGGCGGGGTGAGGAGCAAGAAGTTTTCTATCTAATGAAACTGAGGCGGCTCTCTGTGGGCAAACTGGGACAGAGGGTATTTGCCTCAAATTCTGCTATTCAGAAAAGTTCCAGTTTCCTGTTTAATTATTCAAAATGAAGTTCACCAGTTGACAGGTACCACCCATCCACCCAATATTGCTGGTCATTCTCAATTTAAAATTATATCCAAGCATTGCTAGAAATTGAAGAAAAATCTGTAACAACACAAGAATTAGCAAACAGAAAAAGTTACCACAGTGGAAATGTCAATTATGGGGAATTGAATTGAACCTTCTTAAACAAGCAATGTTAACCCTAAACACACAGAGGTTTGAAAAGATTTGCAATCCCTGAAATGAGAACAGGGTAGTGGTAAGAAAGGAATTGCTAAATATTCATCTATCAAAGGCAATGGCTGAAATGGATTAACCATGAAAAAACAACTTAATGATGTAGAGATACAAGAAGAACAATTAGAAAAACAATTAGAAAACTGTAAAATGGTTCTAAGGAAAGGCTAAAGATAGAAGGAGGTAGTGTGGAAGACTATTGGTTTTTGTTTTTGTTTTGTTTTGCTTCTGTTTTGTTTTGGTTTTTGTTTTGTTTTGGTTTTTAAGACTATTGTTTTTTGCTTTAAGCCCATCTACACTGCTTGAGATTTCAAAACCATGTACTTATATTACTTTGTTGCAAAATTTAAGTGTTAAAAATAACAGGAAAATTGTGTTTCAAAACGTTCCTACTCAAAATAAGATTGCCAAATAAAAGTCAGGTTTTAAAATTCACACTTGCTCTATCAGTCTAGTTCTGAGTAGTGAAAGCAGAAATGGAAACTCATCTTTAAAGCATTAACAACAATGATTTATTTTGTTGTTGTCATTGAAATTCTATAGTCAAATATGTACTCTATGTGAGTTAAATATTAAGAGGAAACTTCAGGATTTCAGGAGTTTAGATAAACTGTGTCCGTGAATGAAATTCTCCAAGCATTTTGCTAGATATCTCCTATTCCATGGTTCAAGTAATGCCAACAAAAATTAAATCCTGCTTTAAAAATGTTGATGCTTGGGGCACCTGGGTGGTTACCAAGGTTAAGCCTCTGCCTTCGGCTCAGGTCATGATCTCAGGGTCCTGGGATCGAGCCCCACATTGGGCTCTCTGCTCAGCGGGGAGCCTGCTTTCCCCTCTCTCTCTGCCTGCCTCTCTGCCTACTTGTGATCTCTCTCTCTGTGTCAAATAAATAAATAAAATCTTTTTAAAAAATGCTGATGCTTTTCAATTAATTATCCTCTGTCTTTTCTACTCATGACCCACTTGTGTCAAAGCCATGCATTCATATTACAAGGCATTGGTGATTCTCAAGGCATTGGTGATTGGGAAGCACGAGATGGCTTCCCTAGCTTTCAAACTAATGCTGCTCCTCAGCTCAATGCCAGGAACTCCCTGCTGAGATCAGGTTCTTTAACAGCTAGGATTCTTCAACCAATTTAGACTACAAAACAGCTTTGGACAATTTGGTCCAGCTTTGACCTGCCTAGGGAGCAGGCACTACAACATGGCTTTCCCAGTTCAAGCTGGCAAAGAGTTTGGCAGATTCAAGGATAATGAAAGGGGATCAGTTGACTAGAGCATTTTGGACAAAGGGAATAATAAAGTCTCAAAAACAAATCAACTAAAGCACAAGTCTGTGAGTGCTTCTCTGATATTATGATCCCTAAAAGACTTCCCAACCAAGCAAAAAAGTTCAGTAGAAAAGGTCAAAGGAAATAATTGATTAAATGACTACATCAAAATTGAAAATTCACCTGTCAAAAATATCCTGAACAAATTTAAAAGGCAAATAAGAAAGCACTTGCAGCATATATGACTGAAAAGAGCTGGTATTTTACTATATGAAGAAGTCTTACAGTTTAATAAGACAAGAATATCAGTCCAAAAAAAAAAAAAACAGATGAAGGAAAATAATGGACAATCCATATACACACATACACACATTCACATATAATATGATCTCATTTAAAAACATTAGATACTATAAATAAAGAAATTAAAATTAACATGCAAATTATGTGGCACTCTTTTCCTCAATTTTTTCTTTTCTTTTTTTTCAAGATTTTTTTTTATTTTTTAAGTACTCTCTACATCAACATGGGCTTGAACTTACAACCCTGAGATCGAGTCTCATTCTCTACTGATGAAGCCAGCCAGGCATCCCTCAGCTCACAGTTTTCAACTTTGCCTCTTAAAAATCAGATTAAGAGGGATTAAAGTATACTGAATTCCATATAATGCTCCATAAAACTGCTATGCACAACTGGTGGAAGCTGGCAAATTTTTTCTTTTTAATTTTATTTATTTATTTGACAGACAGAGATCACAAGCAGGCAGAGAGGCAGGCAGAGAGAGAGGAAGGGAAGCAGGCTCCCCGCTGAGCAGAGAGCCCAATGTGGGGCTCCATCCCAGGACCCTGGGACCATGACCTGAGCCGAAGGCAGAGGCTTTAACCCACTGAGCCACCCAGGCGTCCCTGGCAAATTTTTTCTAAACAGCATTTTGATAATATATATCAAAAGCTTAAAAATGGTTATACCTAGTTATTTCTGTCATAAGACTCTACTTATTAAAAACAACAAAGGTGAAGAGTCAAGCTGTGTGTTGCTTAATACAGTATCATTTCTAGGGGCACCTAGATGGCTCAGTTGGTTAAGTGACTGCCTTCAGCTCAGGTCATGATCTCAGAGTCCTGGGATCCAGTCCCACATTGGGCTCCTGGCTTAGTGGGGAGACTGCTTCTCCCTTTGACCCTCTCCCCTGTTTCTCGCTCTCTCTCCATCTCCCAAATAAATAAATAAAATCTTTAAAAATTACAGTATCATTTCTAACAATAAAGGAGAAACTTATATGTCTAACAAGAGAAACAAATAAATTCTGGATAGGTGACATTATGCAAGTTTTCCAAGAATTAAAAAAAAAAACCCTGTATTTATTAATAAATGTTCTACCTCATAGGGTGGTTTGGAATATCAAATACATACATACAAAACCCTTAGAACAGTGCCTGGCACATAATAATAATAAACATTAACCATTATAACTTAATAATTATTAAATATTAATACTAAAATCTTATTCACTGGCAAATTTGCCACTGAAATTTTTATCACCTCCACCACTAACTAGGTAGAATGGCAGAGAGGTAAATAATTGCAAGAGTAAAGACTCTGAAAACAAACAAATGGGAATAATACAAAGATCACATGTTTTCGGGATAGATTTAAAGACATAAAATATTTAAAGGTTTTATTTATTTATTTGAAAGAGATCACAAGTAGGCAGAGAGGCAGGCAGAGAGAGAAGGGGAAGCAGGCTCCGTGCTGAGCAGAGAGCCCGATGTGGGGCTTGATCCCAGGACCCTGAGATCGTGACCTGAGCTGAAGGCAGAAGCCTAACCCAATGAGCCACACAGCACCCCTAAAGGCATAATATATTTAAAGTACATTTATGTGGACTAAAACATTGTGGTACTCAAATGAAAGGCACGTTGTCATCATTACTAATCATTATTATCAACAAAATATACTACAAATAAATATACTCATTTATTTTTACTGTGGAAAATTTAAAAATATATGTAAGTACAAAAACAGAATAAGAAAATGAACTCCCATGCAGAGAATTCTAGGTGTTTATAGTTTTCAACAAATGGCTACTCTTGTTTCATTTATGCACACACCCTCAACACACACACTGGATTGCTTTGAAGGAAGTCATAGATGATATTTATAATTGTGTCAGGGTATAGCTTTAAAATATGAGCATTCGGGGCGCCTGGGTGGCTCAGTGGGTTAAAGCCTCTGCTTTAGGCTCAGGTCATGATCCCAGGGTTCTGGGATGGAGCCCCGTATTGGGCTCTCTGCTCAGCAGGGAGCCTGCTTCCCTTCCTCTCTCTCTGCCTGCCTCTCTGCCTACTTGTGGTATCTGTCAAATAAATAAAATCTTTAAAAAATAAAATATTGTGCTCGCTTCGGCAGCACATATACTAAAAAATAAAATATAAGCATTCTTTTACTTTTAATATAACCCAAATATTATTATCACGTCTAAAAAATCCTTTAAGATCATCACATGTCCAGTTAGTGTTCAGATTCCCTATTGTCTCATACATTTTTTGTTTTTGAATCAAGATCTGAGGAAAGTCCATCTGTTACTTTTGTCTCAAGTTTAATTTAATATAGAAGTTCCTATCCATTTCTTCTTTTTCTTTCTTTGCCATCTATTTTCACGAAAAACTGGATATTTGTCCAAGAGTTTCCTAGTCTGGATTTTGCTTACTGCCTCCCCATAGTGTTGCCCAAAGTATTTTTGTCTTTTTTATTTCCTGTTAACTGGTAGTTAAATTTATATCCAGTTATTTGTTTTTGGGCAAGAGTTGTTCATAAATGGTGTTTGTACTTCAGCAGTAGGTATATAAGGTCGGATTTTCTCTTTTTTTGTGAGGTAAGTAGCCACTAATTTTCATTGCTTAGATCTTTCATTTGAATGGCATTAATTCTCATTGTTTTTTTATTACCTAGAATAATATGAAAAGAAACTCTTTACCATTTGTTTACACTTTGGTAGAATTCATTTAGAAGAGGCAAAATGAATCCTAGCTTCTTTTCTTTATATGTATTCCACTTTTGGAAATAATAAGGTGATTTCCTAATATTCTTTGAAGGGAACAGTTGATTCTAAGAGTTTTTCTAATTCTCAGAGAGGGATACTTAAACTATTGCACATCCTGCACTGGAGGTCTGTAGACCAAGCCTGCAGGATTCCAACCTCAAAGATGCCAACACCAGCCACAGAGTGCCCCTTCTTTCAAGGTCGAGGTACCAGTTCTGTTGATTGCTTCGTTATGCCAAAGTCTAGTAATTGCAACTTTTCACCTTGTTTTTCCTCGTCATAGGTGGTTATTGTTTCCTATAGTTGCTACCTATGTGATATGTTAGCATTCACATTTTCTTCCAGTTATATCATTTTTTAAATATTTAAATCTCAGAACAATTTGGGATCAATTCTATGAGTAATGCCAGAAATAGAATCAGTTTTATCTATTTTTCCTATGGTTTAACTAGTGAGCCCAATACTACTTATTAAAAAGTCCGGGTTTTCCTGGATACTGTTTGTTCTTCTAAATACATTATATAATCAACATGTCAAACTCCAGACAAAAGCATTTGGTACATGATAAATGCAGTATTGAAACCAGTGGGGAACAAATTCTTGTTGGAGTGAAGAACTGTTGCTCTCGTGATGCTGGAAGAACGTTGAGGCAAAACAGAAAGGCTAGCATCCTTTAGTTTGCCTTCCAAGCTTCAGTGTTGTGGTAATGCCCCCCACAGGCAGAGACTTACTGAAGCCAGGGCACAAACTTGATGAGTAGAGGCTCAGACTGCCTATCTAGTAAATTACACATGGGTGGGTTTTGAAATTGGGACACAAGAGTTTAACAACTGGCTGTTTACTATCTTCTGCTCTTATAAAGGGATTACCATTGATAGCATTCTGCTTATAATTTTTCACATATTTGCTGGTGCAGTTTGAGATGAATACCTAGAAATGAGATTGCTGGGTCAAAGAATAAATGTAGAATATCGCCAAATTCTCCTCCATGGAGATTCATCATTTTGTATTCTCAACAGCAATGTTTGCCAATGCCAGTTTTCCTTCGGTCTCATCAACATTTAGTTACACTTCGGGATTTTTGCCAATCTGATTGGGAAGAAACAGTATTTCGGTTTAGTTTTAATTAGCACATTTCTCTTATTATGGAGAGTCGTGAATATTTTCATATATATAAGAGCTATTTGCATTTCTCTTTTTGTGAACTATCTGTTCATATCTCTTTGCCCATTTGTATTTTACCTCTCTGCCTTCAGAAGGTTTTTATATATTAGAGATAGTAACTCTTTAAATGGACATAATTTTCGAACTTTTTCGTGTTAGCTATTGTGTTTGTTTTTTGGAATTTTTGCAATGCAAAGTTAGTTCTTAATATGCTTAAATTTACCAAAACTTTTTCTTATTGCACTTGGATTTTTAACCCCTATTTAGAAAATTTTCCTCACTCTAATGTTATAAATTCCCCTATGTTTTCTTCTTGCTTTATAGTTTCATTTGTTGTAGAAAAATTCTAAACCAGTTAGAATTTATCCTGTGTAAAATGTCAGAGATGGACACAAATTAATCTATTTTCTTTACTTGGTTAATCAGTTATCCTCCACACTACTTATTAAAAGTTCATCTTCTTCCTCACTGTTTAAATGCTGCCTCTATCATATATTAAATGTCCATATGCAATAAGATTGACTTATGGATTACCTATTCTATTATACTGGTCTGCTTCCATTTGTACACATAGCATAGTGATTCAGAAATAGAGACTCTGGAAAATGTTTTAATAATTGAGAGAGTCACTACTTCTGGAATTTGCATATCCTGATTATTATTTGTTCTGTTAAATGAATTTTATAATTAACTTGCCAAGCTCCAGAGAAAAATAGCTTATTCATATTTGCTTAGAAAAGCTTTAATGTTATAAATTATCTCAGTGAAGACAATTCTATATGACATTGAGTCTCTGTCCAAGAATATGATATGTGTTTTCATTTGTTTATATAGACACACCTATTTGTCGCATATAAATTTATATGTAGGTATTCTATATATTTACGTTATCTTTTGTAAAATGGAATTGTCTCATCCATAGCATCCTTTTGAATGTTGATCTTATGATTTTTTAATTTGATATCACTCTGAAATTCTTAAGTTTCGGACATCATTTTTTTTTTTGGGGGGTTTTCCACATACACAATTCTAACATCAGCAAATAGAATTCTTACTTTCCAATTCTTGTATCTTTTGGTTTTGAGTATTTTTATAAGTTAATACATCTAATAAAAACATTAAATAGTAATAGAGAGAATATATTTGTCTTATGTCTGACATTAATTGGAAAGCCTCTAAATTTTCCCATTAGGTAAGATGTCAGCTTTAGAGGTATGGGTGTGTGTGTGTGTGTGTGTGTACGTGTGCACAAATCAGATTTTTATCATTAAAGCACAATAAATGTCAAATATTTTTAAAGATCTTTATGTATCTATGAACACGTACTCATGTTATCATTTATCTCTCTAGATAATAATATAATGAATTATAAGTGCATTTGTTAATATTTAACTATTATTGCACATTGCATTCCTAGAATAAATCCACATGATCAGCATGTATTAGTCCAATGCCAAAGAGACTGGACTGTAATTTTATTTTTGGTACAACCTTTGTAACATTTAGGGTTAATAAAATACTCATTTCATTCCTGAAAAATCCATGAATTTGGATTTTTCCTTCTTTTCTCTGTTGTGGAATAGTCTAGACTCAATAGTTAGAATAGTTTAGTCTTATACTCAGAGTTTGGCAAAATTCTTATCTGGATCCAGACAGGGTCTTGTTTTTTTAATTAAAAAATTAATTGAAGTAGTTAATTGAATAATTAATTGAAATAAATGAAAATAGATTTCATTTATTCCATGATAATTGATCTGTTTAGACTTTATAACTTTTAGGATTAAATGATAAATTTTTATTTTGGTAAATTGTATTTTGCCAGAAAACAATTCACTTATCTAGATTTTCCAATATATTTGCATAGAGGTATGCACACTAATTTGTTCTTTTTCCATATATATTTAATATTTCTAAATTTCCATATTCATGTTTTCTCCCCACATTTTTAAAAATTAATATATGATAATGGTTTCTTATTGTGGTCATTTCAAATAAATGAATTCACTATGCATTAATTTATTAGTTTTTAATAATGTTTTGTTATATTTCAATTTCCAGTTTTAATTCTGCTTTGTTTGGTTTATACAGTTCTTTATAAAGTTTTTCTTTTACTAAGCAGTTAGGTGTTTAATTCACTTTTCATTTTTATTGTTATAGGCATTTAATCTATAAATTTTCCTCCAGTACCTAATTTAGCTGTATATCACCAATTCTGGCATGTTGCGTTCTCATAAATCTCCATTTTCAAGATGATCTGAAATTTTGGTTTCCTCTGACCCAAGAGTTATATGATAGCTAATTTTATGTGCCAACTTGACTGGCTGTGAAATACCCAGATATTTGGTCAAGCATTATTCTGGGTGTGTTTATAAGGATCTTTTAGGATGAGATTAATACTTTAATTGGTAGACTGAATAAACCAGATTGTCCTCCCTAATATGGGTGGGCCTCATCCAATCAGTTGAAGGTTTGAGAAGAATTAAAAAGTCTACCTTGTGCAAATAAAAGGCAATTCTTCCTTGTAGTTGTTTGATTTGAACTATTTGTCTTTTCTGGCCCTTGAACTTAGACTGAAACACCTGGTCTTTCTTGGGTCTTAAGACTGCTTACTTTCAGACTGGAATTTTCATGACTCCTGATTCTCAGGCCTTCAAACTGGACTGGAACTACACATCAGCTTTCTTGGATCTCCGGTATGCCGACTTGCTTTTTAGATCTTGAGACTTGTCAGCCTCCATAAGTGGATGAACCAACCTACTCACTGTAATAACCTCTCCCTCCCTCTCTCTCTGCTTAGCTAGGAAGGAAAAAAGGGATGGAGGAAGGAGGGAGGGTGGGAGGAAGGAAGGAGGAAACAGGGAAATAGATACAAATATATAGAGAGAGATTAAAAAATAACCTATGGATTATATTTTTCTAGATAACCCAAAGACAATTTGTTTATAGATTTATTTTTTAAATTCCAGGTGGAAGGGGCTGTTTAATAATTTTGGAATGCTTTTGGTTTTAATTGCAATATGGTTATGCTATTTATTTCAAACACACACACACACACACACACACACACACACACACACACACACACACTATTTCTATAACCATCCTATCTTGGGAGAAAGAAGGAACTTGTTTTGGCTCGAAAAATGTGTAACTCTCTTTCCCGTTATTAAATATTTCCTAACTGTCTTTGGTGTCTCCTGTGGCTACTGTTTTATAGAAGTTGTTGCTTTGGGGTGTAACCTACTGCCCTGGACTGTTTGCCTACACTGAACTGATAAATCAGAGAGAAATAAACTTCTATTTTCTTGAGACTGCATTTTAGATCTCTTTCTTTAGGTTAGCTTTACTCTATCTAAATAACCATAGACAAACTTACCAAGTTTGTAGTTTGAAGAGAAATTGGCTCAGTGACAGCTTTACAAAATGGTTAGTTCCAACTAATGCAAATAAAATGTGCCACACATTTGGAAGTAATTCATAAAAGATACCTTCTGTTATTTTGCTACCCTCTTCCCTACAACTACTTAAAATTCTAATTATATTCCACAACCTAATTAATGATCTTATATCCTGAGATTTATAAAACAAGCCAATAAACTAATTTTAAATGAATAAAGAGTATAAAACATTTATCTTATTATATTTGGGTTACTGTAACACAGTATCATAGACTGAGTGGATTATAAGGAACAGAAGTGTATTTCTTACAGTTCTGGAGGCCAAAAAGTTCAAGATCAGGATGCTAGCAGATTCAGCATCTGGTGAGAGCCCACATACTGATTCATAGACAGTCATTTTCTTACTCTGTTCTCACATGGTGGAAAAGGCCAGTTTAGTCCTCTGGGATCTCTTTTATAAGGGCATAAATTCCATTTATAAATTCCATTTATGAGGACTCTACCTTACAAAGGCCCCACCTCCAGATATGACTACACTGGGGATATAGTTTCAATATGAATTATGAAGGACCACAAACACCTCAGTTTATAGTAACACTGTATTAGTTAAATGACTATATAAATATGTAACACATAAGTAAAGACTAAGCAAATAATCTTGCTTAAAAATGGTATGCAATACATGAGAAAAAGTAGTTGTGAAGAATATAAGATTCCTCTTCTCCTAATTGGAAACTTCCTTTTAGGTGTCATTAATAATATTATTGTTTTATTTTACATAAGCAATCATCCTAAATTTCCTCATTGCTTAAGTGATAACTGAAGAATTGAGCACTTTGATGTTGCATAACATTTAGCAGATAAAGATAACTATTTCCCTATTGTTGGGTAGAGTCTTTAACTGGACAAATTTCAAGCAGTTTGTTCTATGAATATGAAGTAAAATAATTATTTTTAATGTTATCACATTAGGAAAATAACAAGAATAGCTCAAATTTATCTGTATTTCAGATAAAATACTTCAAAAATATGTTGAAAAATGAATTTGCACATATATGATGTCAGTAGTTTATTTAAAAGCAATTAATTTTAAGTAACATTTTTGAAATGAGCATGAGGTCAAAGTCTTATCCTATTTTATTGGGGATAACAGCTTAGATTGCTTATTCACTATTATTGGGGATTTTATATATATATATATATATAATGTATATATGTATTTATGTGTATACACACACACACACACACACACACAGTTAGAGTTACTAGAACTGTGAAGTTTTCCTGGTACCACAATTTATAGATCACAAAAGTTAAGCTGACTTCAGCAGGGTGGTGTATTACTTTAACCACCATTCTGACAGCATCAGGTGATGTAATAATAATGCAATGTCTTGGATACTCTATTACTACAGTAGTAACAACTAAAAACTCAAGCTCACAAATTATTTAGTAGGTAGGGAGGCAGGTATATAGAGAAAAGACAGAAGTTGGAATGAATTTAAGGTATTTCCTAGTATATGCCCCTCATACATATAAACATTTGAATGTGTTTCATTGAGAGAATGTGTTTGGCCAAATATAATGTTCTTCAAATGGTGACATAACAGCAAGCCTATCTTAGTCTAAGGTAAGCAAAATATTTACAATATAGTTAACACACTTGAAGTAAATATAAAGTATCATATAGCTTATTAAACTTCAGTTATTTCCTTAAAAAGTTTGAGAGATTCTATAATCAAATGTAATTATGTATGTTTAAAATACTTTCAGAACACTAAGGACTTACTTCTTAACCCACAAAATATGCATGTTCCTATTTCTTTATTTCCCTTTTTTAAAAAAATCAAATTCTGGCTACATTCATAGAAATTTGTCATATATCCCTCATTTAGCAAGTTGTTGCAGCAGAAGAAAGTTTAAGGGGCACTTAATTTTTTATTTTTTAATTTTAATTTTAATATTGTTCTTATCAGCAATATAGAGGAGTCATATCATATAAATATATACATATGTATGTATATATATATTTAACTTAATCAAATTCAGTTACATAGGTTTGGAGAAAGAGACAGGAAGAGGAAAAGCAAACAGAGAAGACTGGGGAGAAATTAAAAGACTGCAACATAGATACAGATGACAGAGACAAAAATGTAAGATAAACAAATGCATATAGGACAGAACATTCTATCTAATGTTCTGCTCAGTAGCTCTACATGCTCCTGATTAGTTTCTCAGTTTCCCATTGCTCTCACAAAAGGGCATGTCCTCACACTCTGTCTGGGACTACTGAACAATGATATTAATCATGTATACACCTCGGTAAATGTGTATTGCTGTATACATTCTATATATAACAGAAAATACATTAAATTAATACTGAAATTTATAATAACTATATTTTGTAATTAATTTTGATTATGTAATCTAAAATTTCACAATTTTGTAATTTAATTTTGAAAATAACATTTTACCACACAGGCTTATTTTAGAGCTCACTCCTACAACAGGATGGATCCCTGTTCATGTGACCCAAGCTCCAAACAACAATCTAAAAAATGAATTTTTGGAAATTATCCAAGTTTTGAAATAGTGATAGCCTTTATATTCTCACAGTTAAATAACAGAGCTCTGATATTAGGAAATGTGGCATTCATGTTTACTATGTCATATAGGACAGTATTATCCCTTAACCATTATTTAAATACTAAAATCTTCCACCTCAATACTTATTTTACCAGATAACAATTTATATTTGTTTATTAAGCATTTGCCTCAATTTGATCTGCAAACAATCTGTAAATCAGATATTATTTCCTTCAATTTTATGGTAAGAAAATAGGAACAATGAGCCAGAGAGCTAAGGGGCAGGACTAGATTCTGAATATAGATCTTTCTGAATTCAAAGTCCATACTATTTTAGGAAGTTGCCTTTAATGCAAAAATCTAGAAAGAACAACATTTAAAAAGAGGGAAAGAACATTGTTTTCAAAACTGTATGTTTATTTCTATAATTGGCATTATACTTACCATTTAAATGTTCTCATTTATGAAGTGGTTTTAAAACTCTCCTGCATGTATTATCTAATAAAATATCCATATACTTCTCTGTTGTTGTTGTTATATTTGTCAGACACCCATCAGTTATGGTTGTGGCCCTGATTGGAAGATCTTTCATTTCAAGAAAATGTGAAATGTTTCCATGGAGATCAGCTTGAGATAGCCCAGTGACGAACTTCTTAGCTATAATTTCACATCGGTTTCTATGGTTTCCAGATAGGGGAAGAAAATGAAGTTGCAGATTTTTTTGTAATGTAAAAGGTTATTGGAAAATAAGAGATACTGCTCAAATTAATGTCATCCCCCTACAGGAAAGCAACTGTTGTTACTGCAAAACATGAAAGATTTGAAGATGCATGTTGTACATCTATGCACTTTTTATACTGGCAACAAACGAGGAACTATTTTTATACTTAAACAATTCCCAAAATTAGCAGAAACTTAAAGGGGGTGAATTCATTTTTGTAATGTTTTAACAATGGGTACTAATAACTGGCTTGCAATTTCTACTTCACTTTTTTTGCATCATATCTTTAAAGATGGAACACAGTGCATCTGCTAACTCAGTTACAGAATGGTTGAAAACTGACACATAGATATCTATTGTTTATAACCGAAACCAGAATTTAGCATTGTTTTACCATTGTTACTAACTTACCTATAAGGTTGTGTTATGAAAAAAGTACTAGTAAGTACCAGGCCTCAAATTCAAATCCTATTTAAAGCAGATGGACATAACTTAAGACTGATCAAAAACATACTATCCCTTTGGCTCTATCCTCCAGCCTGACTCTTTTTTTTTTTTTTTACTTTATTTAA
Source organism: Taxidea taxus jeffersonii (assembly GCA_003697995.1). NCBI lineage: Eukaryota > Metazoa > Chordata > Mammalia > Carnivora > Mustelidae > Taxidea > Taxidea taxus. Next base: position 212,566 of record ML104521.1, on the reverse strand, counting down.
GCTTTATTTAAACATATGATGTAACCCCACCACCCTCACCCAACCCCTCTTCCCCCCACCCCCCTCAGTTTGTTTTATGACATTAAGAGTCTCTTTTGGTTTTTCTCCCTCCCGATCCCATCTTCTTTCATTTTTACTTTTCCTACCACCTTAACTCCCACCCCCGTTGCATCTCCACTTCCTCATATCAGGGAGATCATGTGGTAGTTGTCTTTCTCCAGTTGACTTATTTCGCTAAGCAGCCTGACTCTTATTTACTAATCTTCTCAATAGTCGGCATCCGGCCACAGCATTTATTTTATCAACATACCATCACCACATGGGATTAGATCAGGGTTGTCTTTTCTTAGAAAGTCTGTGAAATTCCTAATGGAGCAGTAGACCAAAAGCCAAGAGATGTGAATTCTGTTTTCATTTTAGATTGACTTCCATGTCACTTAGCCAATCCAGGCTAATCACAGGCATACATCCATTCAACAAGATGCATGACGAGCTTACAGACTTTATAGGATTACTACAATTTCAAATGAGAAAAACATCCTTTAGCAGCTGTAACACCACATAGATATAGAAAACTTTAATTATTCATTTTTCACTTTTATTCATGCTAATTTAGAGCCCAGTAGCAAAATACAGCCATGACAGCTCAGTTTTTCCAAATAAAGGGAGAATATGTATCAAAATGAAGTTATCCAACTCTGCTGACAAGCAGATGTATTCAAGAACTGCAAAGGAATATTTTCCTCATAAATGATAATATATAGTAATACAGTTTTCCAAGCAGTGTGTGAGACAATGCAACAATTATGTTGTGGCTGGTAATTTTATAAATGTACCTAGAAGTTAGCTGTAAGACACACGGATAACAACAAAATGGCTTGCTTGCAATGTTTTACATATGACCAAAATATAACATCCAGTGAGAAAGGTTAGAAAAACTAAAAGATCAATATCTAAATTTTATTATAAGAAACCAGTGGCCACAAATTTTATTATCACAACAATCTGAAGTATATATACATACATATATATGTATATATATATATATATACACACATTCCTTAAAATAACTGTATTCTTTAAAAGATGCATTTATATGTATGTGTATATTGTCTATACTTATACAGATTTATGTATGTGTATGTCTGTATCTATACATATATACACATATGCATTCTCTCTACACACACACACACACGCGCGCGCGCACACACACACACACACACACAGGCTTAACATATATACACATATATAGGCTTTCATCCCCATATCAAATCAGAAAATGTTCAGGGTGAAGGTAAAAAGGAAAGTAACAGCCATTTTAAAATACTTATTACTGGGGTGCCTGGATGGCTCAGTGGGTTAAATAAAGCCTCTGCCTTCGGCTCAGGTCATGATCCCAGGGTCCTGGGATCAGGCCCCGCATTGGGCTCTCTTCTCGCTGGGGAGCCTGCTTCCTCCTCTCTCTCTCTGCCTGCCTCTCTGCCTATTGTGATCTCTCTCTGTCAAGTAAATAAAATCTTTAAAAAAATAAATAAAATAAAATACTCATTACATGTCACATGTATTCCCTATCTCTACTTCCTTATTGATCTGCTCTCTTGATAATATTTTTCACTCTGAAGGTTTTCACAACAATCTGTGATTTGTTCCCTATCTTCTCTAGTTCCAGCCTGAATCTTTCCAGAACTTCCAGCTTGTATACCTGAAAAAAGACTAACAATGTAACTTTGAAGTAAAAGAACAGGTTCTAAAGATTGACTCTTGGTTCCACTGTTTACAAGATGTGTGTTTGGGAAAGTTTCATTCACTTTAAACTTAGTTGGGTATGCAGGTGTGTATGGCCCTATGGGGAGTTTCTTATTACCAGTAGACCAAAGAAGAGAGAATTCAAATCTGGTTCTGCAAAATAAGTTGGCCATAACTGAAAGTGGAGGGCTTCAGCAATACAGTTTAATTCTAAGTTGACAGTGAAGAAGATGTGAGATCTTTCTGGTCAGCAATATTTTAAGTAGAATACATAGTTGCTCATGTTACTTGCAAGGAAAAATTACCAGAGATACAATTGTATACCAAGTCATGGGGACCAGCTAATGGCATGACAAACTCTTCAAGGAATTACAAGGAACACTACTGGAAAATTGGTGACACCAAGTTTGGGAACAGATTATGTGAACAGACTTCTATAAATAGGCACAGAGTGGGAAGACAGTCAGGTCTCATACAGATACACATACACGAATAGTCAGCAGAGTATCATCTTAATAATCAGGTAGATAAGATGACCCATTCTTATGGCTATTACTCTCTTTCTCAGCCACCCTATGCCTTCTCGATCCCTCAAAATGATCACGACAGCAAGGATGATTATGTATGGGCTCACAAAATGGACTTGCACCCATCAAGACTAGTCTGGCTATAGATACTGTTGAGTGCACCCAATCTACCAGTGGACAGGCCACCAATCCACCTATATTTAGGACCATTCCTTGACCACTTTAATCACGGAAAGAGCAGTGGTTTGCTCTTATTTGAACAGACACTTAACTAATGTAGTAGATTTACCTTCTGTCCCTGTAACTTTTCTATGAATACCATCATTCATGAACTTGCTAAATGCCTTATTTAGTAACTTGGTACACAACAAAGCACTGATCCTGATCAAGAAACTTACTTTATAGCAAATGAAATACATTAATGGATTCATGCTTATGGAATTCACTTACCTTACCATGTTTCCCATCTCTTTTTTTTTTTTAAGATTTTATTTATTTATTAGTTAGAGAGAGAGAGAGAGAGTGAGCACAGGCAGACAGAGTGGCAGGCAGAGGCAGAGGGAGAAGCAGGCTCCCTGCCAAGCAAGGAGCCTGATGTGGGACTCGATCCCAGGACACTGGGATCATGACCTGAGCCGAAGGCAGCTGCTCAGCCAACTGAGCCACCCAGGCGTCCCTCCCATCTCTTGATAGAATGGTGAAATAACCTTTTAAAAGCGTTAGTTATGACAACAGCTGGATAACACTACCTTGCTAGGCTAAGGTAATGTCGTCCATGCTCTAAATGACCAACAAACACATAGTGCTATTTTTCCAGAGCTGGGAATTTCAGGCCTGGGAATCAACAAGTAGAGATGACAGTGGGTGGGTCCTATCACAATTACCTCTAGTAATCCACTAGAGAACTATTCATTTCTATTCATTTCTATAACTTTGGGGTTTGCTCATCTAGAGGTCTTAGGCTTTTACTGGGGATCACAAAAATGACTCCATTAAACTAGAAGTTGACAGTGACACCCTGCCATGGTTTAAAAAAGGATTTCATGTACTTCTTTTTAGGGACAGGACTAGTATATTAGTCTCATGAGGGAAAGTTATATTATGTTAGGTAAAAGCATATTTTTGTTATTGTCTTTATTTGAAGTGCAAAAAAGGAAGATGTGCACTTATGTCAAACTGGCAAGTGGTGGAATACTGTGGCTTTCTAAGTGTCAATTTAGCTAGGATTCAACTACCTTTTCCAGAAATCCTTCCCTCTCTGGTTTCAGCTTAGGGTCAACCACCAGATAGATATGCATATAGGGATGGTGGACATAAAATAGCAACCATTTTGTACTTGGAAGGCTAGCATAAATCACTGTGCACTATGCAGCTTGTGTATGCCACTGTTGACCTTATGGCTTGCTTTATTGATAAGGAACAACACCTGGACCTATTGCTCTTTAAACTTCTACCAATTCTTTGGTTTTTTTTGCATACTGGGTTAGGTGAATGTGAAGTTTCACAGTGAAGGGCACGAACTTCTCCCTTAACTCATCGACATCATCTTAGTTATAGACAGTGACAGACACAGATTCTAGTTTATAGCCATGATCCCAGTGCATCCTTCCCAATTCCAGTTGGTTTTTGCTCTCTCCTACTTCACATCCAGCTTTCTTCCTCTACTGAGAACTTACTCAGTACCAGATGGCAATGCAACAGCCTTGTAAAAACCCCTCCACTGCCTCTCACCATTGTGCAAGTTCTAATTTCCATAAGTAATCTGATATTCTGTATTACTTATATGGTTTTACCTCTCTGATTAAACCCTGACTGATAAAATTAGTATGGATATTTTATTAAAAACTTAAAAGATGAGCAAGACAAATAACTAGAGAAATAGAAAAAGAAACAGAAAAGCACACATGCGCGCACACACACACACAGGCTAACACAGGATGTTGGACCTCATCAGTAATTAGGTTTAGGAAATATAGATTAAAACATGAGCTACTATTTCATACCCATACCAAGCAGCAAATATTAAAATGTATGAAAAGAGTGAGTTTGGATGTGGAAAAAAGTTAACTGTAGAAACTACTGGTGAGACTGTAAACTATTTAACCCTTTGGGAAATAATCCAGCAACACAGATAAAGCTGAAAATGAGCATTCCCTAAGAACTACCAATTCTATACCTAGAAAGGACCCTAGAGGAACTCACACAGTAAAACTGGGAAGGAATAAAGTCCTTTGTCTACAGAATAACAGTATTAATATGTATTTGACATTGAGATACATTTATTTTGAGGTTAGTTATCCAGGAGGACGTGGTCTCCAGTGTCAACTGTGATAGGTATTCCCCAATGACTACCTTGAGGTAATCATGTCCCTGCATGATCCCCTCCCCTTTTTTATAGCCTTGATTTAGTGTCTCACTTCTAGTGAACAAAATATTGTAGAGGGGATGGAATGTAACTTGCAAGATTAGGTTACAAAAAAATCTTTTACTCTGTTACATTGTGAGCTGCTCTAGAGAGAAAAACTATGCAAAAGGAACTGATGTCTCCAGGCAATATTCAGTGAGGTCCTAAGGTCAGTAACAGCCATATGTGTTTGGATACAGATGCTACCCTAGTTATACTTGAAATGACTATTGTCCTGACACTCAGATTTTAAGAGAGAGAGATACTGAGCCAGAGATACCCAGCTAAGATGCACTGAGATTCCTGACCCACAGAAACTGTGAGATAATAAATGTTAATTGTTTTAAGTCACTGAGTTTTAGGGTAATTTATAAAATAGCAGTAGATAACCAATATACTCTCCAATAATCATTGCAAAGCCACAGTGGTAAACAAATTCATTATTGGTAGACTAATACTAATTCAACCAATAATTACTAAAGGTTTAATCTATCAAGCCCTGTTATAGGGATAAAGTCATGAAAAATCCTGCTTCTAAACTATGCTTTTATGGAGCTTTGCACACAGAAAATAAACAAAATATATCTTATGTCAGATGATGATAATTTCTATGGAAAAAATAAAGCAAGGAAACAGAACAGACAAAGCCCAAACTAAGGAGGGGCTGCAATTTTAAAAAAGCTAGTCAGAGGCCTCCTCTGAAAATATGACATAAGAATGAAATCTTGAAAAGTATGATGAAATGAGTCATACAAGATCTGAAGGAAGTACATTGCAAGCAGAGAAAAGAGCAAATGGAAGTGTCCTGATGCAAGAGTAAAACTGACCAATGCAGCATCTAGGGGCCTGTGTACCTTTCTAAGGACTTTGGCTTTAGCTCTGAGTGAAATGCAGTCACTGGGTTTTGAAAAGACGAGTGATATCATGAATGTTTTAAAATTATCATTCTGGGGATGCCTGGGTGGCTCAGCTGGTTAAGTATCTGCCTTCAGCTCAGGTCTTGATCCCAGGGTCCTGGGATGGAGCCCTGCATCAGGCTCTCTGCTCAGCGGGGAGGCAGCTTCTCCATCTCCCTCTGCCATTCTTCCAGTTTGTGCTCTCTGGCTCTGTCAAATAAATAAACAAAATTTTAAGAAATAAAATAAAATAAATGATCATTCTGGCTTCTGTGTTAAAAAAAGTTGTGTGTGGTGGGGTAGAGGATGCAGGTTTGGGGGGACATTATGTGATGAAGCAAGGAGACTGATAAAGTTTTTATAGTAACCCCAGTGAGAGTATGATGATTCAGATCATGGTGGGAAAGATTAAGGATGTGAAAAATAGATTATGAATTTTTTTATCATGAATATATTTTAAGGAAAGATTTAACAGAACCTGCCAAACAATTAAACTAATTTATGAGGTACATATGTGTGTATTCCCACTAAGGGATATCTAATGTAAATCATTAAGCCAGAAAAACACATACATTATTAATTTTACTTTCAAATATTTATTATTCATAATCTCCTATAACCTATACCCACTGCTACTGTCTTGTTTCTAGGCACTATAATGAGTATTTTCCACAACTTTTTAAAGGTTTCAAATGTATTTTATTTCTTCAAATATGCTATATTTTAATGAGAAGCAGAGTGCTTAAGTGACAAGTTGATTTTGAAACAATTTTGTATTACAATAACTCTGATGGTTACTCATCATTCCATTCTTTTGGGGTGACTCTCCCAACTGGAGATAGGTTCCATTCTATTCCAATCTGTGTGGCCATGAACACCCATGCAACAACACAGAAAGCACTCCCACTGGCTAATACAGTGTTACCATATCTGTCATGGAAATCTTGTGAATGATTTTTGTGACTCTGTCTTGACCTAAGTTGTTGAATGCTTCGAATCTTGAACTGATTCAGTGCATTTCTGGTCAAGGGAAACATGATGAAGGTGTGTCAGGACTGCCACTGATTACAGCTGCTGGTTGGTCTATTTCCTTGCAAAGAGACCTGGAAAAACAAAAGATAAGCAATGACATCTGATCTACATTCAGTTTCTCCCTTTGAATGTTTCACTCACAGCACTCCTTAGAGTGTGACCAGTCATATAACTTTGATACCATGCCTGGATTTGAGTCTCTACTCGGCTACCGATTAGCTGTGTGAAATAGGGAAGTTACTTAACCTCTCTTTGCCTTAGACTCTTCAATGGCAAACTGAGACAATAATCCCCAGCTCCAAAGAATGCTGTATAACAGTACTCCAGTGGGTCTTACGGGTTCACTTGCTTCAAGTTACCACACTCCTAACTTGCAGATCTAAGATCCATGATCTGTTAACAGAACTATTTACTTTCTTTGAGATTTGTAGACCACTGGCCTTGAGGAGTGAAGGACTAGAAATTTCCTAGGTCACAGAAGCCAGCAAGTCTGTTTGAAACCGTCTCAGCTTTCTGATTAGTCTGGCAGTTCTTTAGCATTTTTTTTTTTCTTTTTTAGTCACATAGATGACTTTACTGACCTCCCTTTGTGCATCTGTAGACCTTGCCTTTTCAGAGAAAACAGAGCACTCCAGCACATCCCGAAACAAGAACCAGACCCTCCTGCACAACCGCCTCTCACGAGATAACTTTTGTAGTTGGCATCATTGAGTTTTCATGAATCAAGAAACACTGAAGACTGCTGCATTCCCTCTACTGATTAACCACCCTAAGCCTCTTTAAAAACCCTCGGGCCAGGCAGAAACCTCAGAGTTGGCTTGTGAACAAGAGTCCACCTACTCCTCAGATTCCAAGCTTTCTGAATAAAGTTCAAATTTCTTTCCAACAAAAACCTGTCTCTTGCGTGATGATCTTTCAGGTGAAGGGCAGCTGTATTTGAGTTCAGTAACATGAGGATTCCATGTGATAACCCCTAACAACAAGAGTAAGCACACAGCAAGTGTTATCTTTTCTATTCTTCTAAATGGCTTGCCAGCCAATGGCTTGCTCCCTAGACTCCAAACTAATCAGCATGACTGACAAATGAAAATTTGCAGCATGTCCCACAAGTCCAATGACCTGTGACTGCTATAAACTCAGATTTCCGTATGAATTATAAGGCATTCACAGAGTATGTCACACTTTCTTCTGCTGCTCCTCCCCCCCCACTCCCTCTCTTTTTTTTAAAGATTTTATTTATTTACTTGACAGAGATCACAAGTAGGCAGAGAGGCAGGCAGAGAGAGAGGGGGGAAGCAAGCTCCTCGATGAGCAGAGAGCCTGATGTAGGCTCAATCCCAGGACCCTGAGATCATGATCTGAGCTGGAGGCAGAGGCTTTAACCCATTGAGCCACCCAGGTGACCTCCCTCTTTTAACCCCTTTGCTCACCTTTCCCCTTCTCCTTCCTTACCTATAATTCCTGCCTTGTACTTTCTACAGGTAAAATTCTATTTGTCTTTTAAATCCCAGTCCAAAAGTTACCACTTCTGTGAAATCTCCAAATCTCCCTAGGTTGAATAAAGCCCCTCTTCTCTGGGCTACTATTCTTCTTATAACCCTTGTTTCATAACATTTAACATGATGTATTGGCTTTATAATTAAAGAAAAAAAACTTTATTTTTTAAAATAGTTTTATGTTCACTGCAAAAGTGAGTGGAAAATACAGAATCCCCATATACATGCTGACCCCCCACACACATAGCTTGCCCCTCCTGTAACAGGCTAATAAATCTGTTACATTGTTTTAAAATTAATGAAGCTATGTAAGAGTCCTTTATCAGATAGGTCTTTTGCAAATATTTTCTCCCACTCTGTGGCTTGTCTTATCATTTTCTTGAGAGATTATATTCTACTCCAATAGACTATAAGGTCTCTAAGAGCAAGGGATGTAATCTTGCATACACGATAGTTGACCTAAAAGCACAGAAAGAACTGTTTTTTTGGTTTGTTTCTTTTTAAAGCAATCCGACATATAAGTGAATATTGGTAACCTTAAAGAAGAGTTAAATGAACACTGACGACAAGTCAAAAAATCATGAAATCAAATGTACATGTCATAACAGCCCTAATAATTTTACATTTTAAACATACGGTTATACTGAACAAGAGATATGGAAGCAGAAACACATGGAGTTCTGTCAATTTCTCTTCTTTGCCCAAGCTGTCAAACAATGTTCAGTTTCTAACAATGACATATGTTAACTATGGTCCAAATGCAGGCAACATGGATACAAAAATGCCTGAGGTCAGTACTTGTAAACTTATAATTGTTCACTGAAATTTGCCAACTCAAATGACTTTATTCCCAACTTAGAAAACAAGACCCTAAGGTTCTCTTTTATTTCCGACCAGATGGTAGAGTGGTACTCTTCATGATTGTGATGAAGGGGACAAAAAACAGAACCAAATGCCTTTCTTCTAAGGTTCCAAATAGTTTTTGGTTTTTGTTTTTTTTCCTGTTAGTCAAGAATCTCTCCACCAAAATGCACTAAGGTTTTAATTTGAATTGAATTCAGAAAGTAGGCTGAAGGTGAAGGGTCAAGGTATGACAGGTGCAATTTTAATTCAATTCCAAAACACTTGTGGCACATAGGATGGCATAAAACCAGAGAACAATTGTGATAACAGGAATTTCTTATAGGTCATTGATGCATGCCTGCTACTTTACATCAAACTGATTTCATTATTCCTATCCTCAAGACGTTAAGTTGAAACTCAGATACTTTGTCTCTATGGACACTGATCACATTGCTTTGTAGCTTGGTTCATCTTTTGGTTATCCCCATATCTGTGAAGCTTCTTTCTTCCACATACCATGAATTGTCTTGTACCAGTAAGTATCCATTATTAAGAATTTTCTTTTAGGAACTCCTATAGTTTGTAGTTTGCATTTCATCCCATAATAAACAAAATGCAGTCTTTCACGCTTTTTGTGTTTCCTTGTCAGCATCAGTTATATCTGTCTCAGCTGCTTTCATATCTACATTATTCTGTTTATAAAACACAAGTAAGAGCCGGGAATCCATGAGCTAGAGAAACTTTCCGTACTGTTCAATTCCATATAACTTACTTTTATGATACATTTAATATTACTGATAAACCTAAGCCTATTACTCGAAGAACTGAAGCAATAGGCTCTAATATCCATATGAAAGCATAAAAATTCAATAATACATTGTAGATAAAGGAAATATTTCTCAAAGTAGATGCTTTCTGATGAAAACAGACCACAAAGAGATGGAAGAAGACAGATTTCTCTAGGTAATAAGAACAAAGTAGAGGTTCTCTCATGCCTGTGGCAATAAAAGAAAAGAAATATGTTCTGAATAAATATAAATAGTTAAAGAGAGTGAAGTATCTTGTAAGGATGAAAAGGAAAAACTGATTGTGTCATCTACTTTATACAGCAGTGTTGAAACTCAGTTTAAGAAAATAACTAATACTAGACTTCAATCTAAGTGCAATAAGGAGGTATATATATTTGAAACTTAATGGATAACAAAGATAATTTCAAATCACTAAAGGTCATAAAAAGAAATAATAGTAATATATTAATTAGTGAATAAACTAATATTAAGTGAATATATGCCTATTTGCCAAACCTTGTGCCAGAATTTTGCACATTTGCAAATATAGTGTGTGCAATGGTGATTATTTATCTCTCTTCTGTATATAAGAATAAATGGCAGGCAAGATGTGAATTCCAGTCCCATCATTTACAAATCTAGTACATTTTCCTATCATTTTATAAGTATATTCAATTCTGAGTATTGGAAATAAAAAAAAATCCAAAAAACCAATATGCTTACCAGCGGTAGTTTACTAAAATATTTACTGAGTGTGTGAGGGTACGGGCTGGGTGCCAGTGCTTCCATGCCTTCTCTCAAGAACTTATGGTAGAGTGAAGGAATGAACAAAGCCACTATTACAAAGGAGGAGACAGGTTAGAGATGAACACAGGGTGCCCTTGGTCCACAGGAGGAGTTCCATTTTTCAACATGGCGTTCTAGAAATGGTTATAGAGGAAATGACACCTAGGCTAGATCTTGAGGGATGATTAAGATATAAAAACTAAACCTGGGAGTGCAGACTGTAGAGGAAGTAGCAAAAGTGAAAGGCACAGAGGGCTGAAAGAGTACGCAGGCAGGGCAAATGGTGAGCTCAGTAACACTAAGTAGTAAGTGAAAAAGTGAATGCCCACAGATGAGCCTGGAGGGATGAGGAAAGAACAGCAGCACAGTGAGGACTTTGCATGCCTAACTATGGAATTTAGACTCAATTCTATATATCAATATTTCTCACTAATGAGAAAAAAGGACTCAAACTCAAAGCCTTTTTCTTGAGCTGACAATGAGAATTCTTAGTTCTGTATTTTTACTTTCACAATTTATTTTTTTTAACTTTTTTAAAATTAACATAAAATGTATTGCTTGTTTCAGAGGTACAGGTCTGCGAATCATCAGTCTTACACAATTCACAGCACTCACCATAGCACAAATCCTCCCCAATATCCATCACCCAGCCACACTATCACTCCCCCAGCCCCTCCAGTTTATTTTCACAATTTAAAGATATATAAGATAACAGGGTACCTGGGTGGCTCAGTTGTTAAGCACCTGCCTTCGGCCCAGGTCATGATCCCAGAGTCCTGGGATCGAGATCCACATAGGGCTCCCTGCTCAGCAGGGAGTCTGCTTCTCACTCTCCCTTCATCCCTGCTTGTGCTGTCTCTCTCTCTCTCTCTCAAATAAATAAATAAAATCTATAAAAAAAGAAATATAAGATAATAATATGAGACCTGGATGATGTAGCTTATCAATTACTGGTGCCTGCATTTATCTTTGTTCTGTATTTTTTTTGGTTGTACTGATGTACAACATTTATTTATCCTGGTCTAATGGGAAAAGAATGAGGGCAGCTTTCATATTTAAGTAATGTGTTCACGCCAGGGACAAAACGAAGAATTTGACAAACTGAGTCACGCTCCTGCTCACTATATGGAAAACACATCTGAAAGTAAAAGAACTATAGCCACAGCAAGCACTGTTACAGATTCTGGACAATATTAATCGTCATATTGAATTAATATTATACTTTTGAATATTCTTTGTTTATAGCTTGGTTTATTTTAATATGAAAATGTTTTGGTTTCATAGTTGTATCTTAAATTTGGTTTTATGTTTACACATGTATGTGATTTTAAAATAAAGTAATTCAAGATGGACAAATGACATGAAGGAGTTTGTTTCCCCTTTAAAAAGATTCCATACAGGGGCACCTGGGTGGCTCAGTGGGTTAAAGCCACTGCCTTCGGCTCGGGTCATGATCCCAGGGTCATGGGATCGAGCCCTACATCGGGCTCTCTGCTCTGCAGACAGCCTGCTTTCTCCTCTGCCTCTCTCTGCCTCTCTGCCTACTTGTGATCTCTGTCTATCAAATGAATAAATAAAATCTTAAAAAAAAAAAAGATTCCATACATAATCCAAGTTTGAGAAACATTCTTATAGAGGAGATACCACTGATGGAATGTGGAAAAATCTGGGGGAAAAAGTGTTTTACAAGAAAAATCATTAGGTGGAAAATGGGTAGGAAGATGCCAAAAGTTGCAGAAAAGGTAGGAGGTTATTTCAATATTATGTGTTTATTTCAATGGTTCAAGAAAATGATGAAACAGATGGAAAGGAACTAGAATTGAGAAATATTAGGAAAAGAAAATCAGTCTGATTTTTCTATGTGGAAAATAGGTTACTCTAAGTAAACTGAGTAAGTTCATTCATGTAGCCTCTGATTTACCATTTTGGATCAGATTTCTGTCTATTTCTGTTAAAAATCAATAGACATCAATAGACAATAAGCCCTGTTGCTTATAGATGATCCCAGAGACTTAGAATATGGGTGATCTAGTTACATAATGAAGCAAGACCAAAGCAGACATAATTGGGGTGCTCTGGAATAGAAAGGTCTAAGTACTTGAATAGAAGAAGGGAGGGATCCTAAAATGATTTACTGGATGGTCATAAGGAAAAAAAAAAACACAACTCCATCCAGTCTAAGTATAGCCATAACACACATAAATAAATGTCCTGCTTAGCCCTGATATAAGATCTTCTATTTAACTTTAGGGAGAAAATTACAAACTGTGTCCTACTTCTCAAGTGTGCCTAATATTACTAGTAAGCATCACACAGAAAGATGATGCTCAAGAAGGGATTAAATGAATAGCAAGATTTCCCAACCTGGACTCTATTGATATTTTGGTCCAAGTAATTCTTGTGGAGGGATATTCTGTTCATTGCGGTGTGTTTAGCAGCATCCTTGCTCCTTACACACCAGTAAGAAGTACCTTCCTCCCCTCAATTGTGACACCAAAAATATATCTCCAGACATTCTCAAATGTCGCTTGGTGAGTAAAATCATCCCTGGTTAAGAACCACTGTTGTATACAAAGCAAAGTGTCTCTTGTCACTTCTCCCATAACTCCCTAAATGGCATTGTTCTATTTAATACAAAGGCTTAAATTCTAAGAAAATGTATTCTCCCATTCCCTGCCATGGACTGCATAAACACTGTCTATCAACATTTTTTCATAAACTAATCTCAATTTTTTAAAAAATGTTGTGCAGTACACAAATTAGATGAATCAATCTATCTGGGCATCCCTTGCTCTTCTATAAAATAAAATAAAAAAGTGGGACTAATATGGCTTTTCCCAAACCTGCCTGATGCTAAGAGTCATCTGGAATCTTTGTTACAAAATGCAGATTTTAGACTCCATGTCAAACTTACTGTAACAGAGCATCCAGGGGAGTAGCCTGAGAATCTGTATCTTTTTAAAGAGTTCTCAGAAGGGTCTTGTCATCAGACAAGGTTATGGAACAGTGAATCAGATAATCTCGAAGGTCCTATCCAGTCCTAACACTCTAGACCTTTCCAAAGAGGAAAACATTTTAGGAAGACCATTTATTCTTTTAGGCCACTGAAAGAGTACAGTAATAATTGAATTCATCACCATGGTAATTTACAAAGCAGCACCTGAGTGACCTGAGCTATACGAACCCCCTGGGAATAAGCTAGTCAACAGAAACATTTGGCAGCATTTAGACACATTAGAAGTATTACTAATACTGGGAAAAGTATTACTAATACTGGTGTTTTGCTGTATAATGAATGATACACTTTTGAAGCTGAGGCTCCTTAACTACACTGTTCAATTGTAACACCTTTATTTCCACCTGCTTTTATTCCTGCTCTTCTTTTTACAGCTTCAGAATACTGACACACAGTAAGAAACATTAAAAAGGGGGCAATCTTCTTGAAATGAAAATGAACATAATCTGCAGTGTCTTCTGCTCATTTATGTATTTCTCAGAAGACTATGCTGCTCAAGGAAGGATTAAGTGTACACAGTGCAAAGTGTGTCCCATCATGATTACTTAAGCCTTCAGCCTTTTTGTAACAGGAAATATGGGAACCCTGCAAGCAGCAATGTTGGTGGTGGAAGTGCTGAACAATGGTTCTATTTCATATGTAATCGCATCATCTCCTGAGTCACTGAACTGATGAATGGTACAGGCTGTGGTTTATGCCACCTTATTAAGTCTAAAAAGTTACATAAATGGATGTTACCTGAACAAATAAAGAGGCAGATCATTGTAGTGACTGTTAGGTGAGGAGGGAGAAATAATAGAATAGACAACTTGTGAGTTGATGTCCTCAAATGGCAAATGTTGCCTCAAAAGTGAAGGGATATAAGGTATGTACTCCCCTCACATTCTTCCCACAGAGTCTAAAGAAACTGCACAGAAGATCATAGGGACAGGGGGGAAAAATTGAACGGGAAGAAATCAGAGAAGGAGACAAACCATGAGAGACTCTAGACTCCAGGAAACAAACTGAGGTCTGCGGAATGGGAGGTGGATGGGGGGATGGGGTACTTGGGTGACAGGCATTAAGGACTGTACATAATATGATGAGCACTAAGTGTTACACACAACTAATAAATCACTGAACATTCATCAAAAATTAATGATGCATTGTATGTTAGCTAAATGAATTTAAATTAAAAAAATAAAATGGGGGGGAAGTCTAAACAAACAGACCATTTCTATCCTTTATGGAATGCTAAAAGTATTCATAAAGTCTATCCTGAGAATAGTCACACTGTTCATTCAGACAATTCCTTTTATGGATCTGATCACATTAATGTGATTGACTCATTAATTGCCCATTATATTTTCTTTAGTCTTTCGTCTTTAATGCTTTCAACTATACTCATTTCCCCCCTTTCTGACAGCTACGTTTAAGAGAACAAAACAGTAACAGAAAGGGTGAGGGCTTTTCTCCATGCCACATTGCAAGTCAGTGGCATGACTGTACAAAATAATTCTTATTTCATTTTCCATTAAACTTTCATAAGGCCATCAAATTTCCTCAAGGTGGGTGTCCATGTTAATTTTACATTTCGATCCATTTCAAACATTGGAGACAGGTGTCCTTGTTATTTTAGGCAATGTATTAAGTGCTAAGGACCATCATGGTCACTCTCAAAAGATTTTATATTAACTACATTCCATAGCTCATGGATTGCTATTTAATCCATGATTATATAGGTCTATATATATGTGTGTGTGTGTGTGTGTGTGTGTGTGTGTGTGTGTGTGTGTGTGTGTGTATAATCAGGTCCTGCTAGAACACCCTATTTCAGTGGACCAGCAAGTCAAAATATCTGGATAAATAACAGCATTTATCCTACCTAATCTTGGAAAAGAAGATGATCAAGGTTATAATAAATTCTAGAAATTTTGAAAATTTTATTGAGAAAATGATACGGAGTCACTGAAAGACATCGTGTGTGTGAATTACATGGTCAGCTATGTGGCTTAGACATTACTCTGGTACAAGTATAGGGAAAAGTTTGCATAAGAATGCTGCAAATGCTCCAATGAATAATGGTAAGACTTGAACTTAGGACAGTTCATCCAATTAAAGTCTCAAAATATGCCGGTCTATTATTTCTGTAGTCATCATATTTCTGCATCCAATCCTCAGCTTTACAGAGACAGAACAAAATTCTTTGGTACAGGCACCTAAGGATGACAGCCTATGAATGAATATCTACCTCATGCCACTGGAGATCTTAGAACTTGAGTATAAACTAGAATGTGGGAACTAATTTTTTAACTTCAAAAGAAAAATATTCCATTCCAGTGAATAGAATACATCATTTATCTCTTAGCTTTACTAGTCTTATGCTGATTTCAATCATAAAGTGATCTTACTATCAATATTCACCAAAAGATGTGCCCATTTTCCTAGTTTTATTTGATGTTAGTAGGTGTTACTTTTTTTTTTAATTTTTTTATTTATTTTTTTTACTTTATTTAAGCTTTATTTAAACATATGATGTAACCCCACCACCCTCACCCAACCCCTCTTCCCTCCAGCCCCCTCAGTTTGTTTTATGACCTTAAGAGTCTCTTTTGGTTTTTCTCCCTCCCGATCCTATCTTCTTTCATTTTTACTTTTCCTACCACCTTAATTCCCACCCCCGTTGCATCTCCACTTCCTCATATCAGGGAGATCATGTGGTAGTTGTCTTTCTCCAGTTGACTTATTTCGCTAAGCATAATACGCTCTAGTTCCATCCATGTCATCGCAAATGGTAAGATTTCATTTCTTTTGATGGCTGCATAGTATTCCATCGTATATATATACCACATCTTCTTTATCCATTCATCTGTTGATGGACATCTAGGTTCTTTCCATAACTTGGCTATTGTGGACATTGCTGCTATAAACATTCGGGTACACGTGCCCCTTTGGATCACTACGTTTGTATCTTTAGGATAGATACCCAGTAGTGCAATTGCTGGGTCATAAGGTAGCTCTATTTTCAATTTTTTGAGGAACCTCCATGCTGTTTCGACCTCAGCCGCAGCAACTTCTTCCTAGGAACAACGCCAAAGGCAAGGGAAGCAAGGGAAAAAATGAACTATTGGGACTTCATCAAGATCAAAAGCTTTTGCACAGCAAAGGAAACAGTCAACAAAACCAAAAGACAACTGACAGAGTGGGAAAAGATATTTGCAAATGACATATCAGATAAAGGGCTAGTATCTAAAATCTACAAAGAGCTTAGCAAACTCAACACCCAAGGTGTTACTTTTAAAAAGGGCTTCAAAGTCATCTAAGTTTGGGCAATATGCAGATAACAAAGTCAAATTCTTCTTTAGTAAAGCATTTTCCATACCTTTATTGTGCTAATGTATATGGCTATTCTCTCACAGGGATGGTGAATGGTGCTTTCCAAACTTAGCTGAACATGCCATGCTTTTTTTCTCCTGGACCATATAATTAGTGTTTTCCAGAACACACTTCAGGGAACACCAAAGAATGGCTCTGTGTTCTTAATGTTGTTACACCATTGTACTCATTTCCAATAGTTTAATACTTCCAGGAGGCATTTCACAAACAAAACCACTTCCTTGTGGGGACTTTTAACATAAATGACTGAAGAAGCACAGAGTGCATGGTAAGCCCAGGGCATCTTAAGAACACTCATAGTAGCAATTAACTCTAGCTTTCATTATGTGATTCTAACTTCTGCAGTTTTAATATCTGAGTAGATGTTTTCCTCCTCTCCACATCTACCTTTATTCATTAAATGCTCTATGAATACAAAGATTGCATGATGCTGCACTGGCCATTAGAGTTGCATCAATAATCTCTCATTGCGTAATCTGAAATTTTCATTTATTTATTTATTTATTTTAGTTTTACAATTCATTTAATCACAACTGGTAATCATCAAATTAGCAATGGTTATCTTTAAAAGTTCTGACACTAGCTTTGCTGTCATTTCTCAAGGATGATCAGATACCTAGTCATAGGCATTTCCCATGTAAGATACAGCATATCAATCAGACTTGGTTTATCACCAGCATTGATAAAACCAAACCTAGGGAAAGAACTAGGGCTGGGGACACATGCATGGTCTTAATTAGCGATTGTTTAGCCTGCCCTGATTATTACAAAATCAGAACAGCGAGAATATTCGCAGTGAAATTTTCATTTAAATCTTGAGATGAAAATATAAAAGGCATCTCTGCCGTTAATCTGATTATGTCACTGGTACGTCATAGTAAAAATTAAAAAAAATTAACTTCTAGATGTCAAAGACATTTTAAATCTGAAAGACACATTTAACTGAATGTTTCCATTTTTCATCAAAATGGTTTTTAATACCTAACGTGATATTAGGCTATTAAGGGTCTATTCCAGAAGTTAATTTGGATCAAATCCCAAATTCAGACTAGAATATTTAGCACTGCAAAATAATCCTTTTTTCCTTGTTTCTAAAATCTCTGGATTTTTTATTTATGACTTGAACTATCTCTGCCCTCCTAAATTCTGCTCAAAATATATCTGTAAATAAAACCTTTACAAGTAAGGCTTTTGTTCTTGCCATCAACTGGGCAACTTATGGAGCATTTGTGGAGAAATTCCATTTGATGACAAGAGCACTTCAAAGCCCTAAAGTAGTAACTATGATCACTTTTCAAGTTGTTTTTCCAGGCCAGTTCTCTCTTTCAGTATACTTTTTTTTTTTCTTTTCACTTTCATAAAATTTTGAAAACTTTTTAAAAACTTTTAACAAGATGTTGGCATTTTACCTTTTCTTGTTCTTTCATTTAGGATCCATTACTTGGAAGTGAGAAAGACTTTGGCCAGAGGGCTGACTCTGGTAAACGGATATTTTTTTCCTTGTAAATGCCTCAGGAAAAAGCAAAAAAACAAAACAAAAAAAAAAAAACAAAAAACAGCGAGACAGGATGCACTTTGCCAAACCTTGGAGCAGGGATCCTGCTTTAGTGAACTGATATTTCATTTCAGTTTTTTTTTTTTTTTTAAGTTCCTGAGGGAAGGACACTAAAGAGGCTACCCATGTAAACACATGCAATAGAAATTCAGAACACAGATTCTTGCTTTGAAATCCGAAAACTTCCAATTAGAATTCTAGTTTCAAAGAGGTTACTTTCAGTTTCTCTTTTGTTAATCTAATGGAGTCTAAAATGTCACAGATAAAAATGGCATTCTAAACTAAATTAGCATAATTAACCATTTAAATATTTGTTATTTGGAAAAGTAAGATTTCTATGCAACTAGGCCAAAATTTTGATTACATATCTAATTTATACAGCTTACACCCACTACTGATGATGGAACTGTGGGTTTCTTTATATAATGTATTTTATCACATTTATCAAATCCAAATCATAAGATCTAAATGACACAGACATCACTTTAAATTGTTTTTTAATATCTGCAGTAATTGGAGATTGGACATTCATGAGTTGATATTATAAACATGCTGAGGAAGAACATGGATAGAAATAGGAAGGTGGGGAAGGGATAGTAAGTATTTAACTCTAGCTACTCCTTTCCTAGATTCATATTCTGTTTGAAGGAGAGGTGGAGAACCAAATTCATGTACGTATTTTTCTAATGCAAGCTAGTTTTGAAAAAGGCACAAAGATCTAAGTATAGAAATAGGTGAGGGACCTGAATCCTTTGCCCTTCTTAGAATCAGGACGTTGGCTAAGAATGAATGATAGATGGCTTTCTAAGAGCAACAGGACACTGTTAAAAGAAGAAGGAGGGATGCATACTGAATACGAAAGAAAGAAAATGTCCACTATACCGGAAGAAAAATTTGATCTAAACAGGGGTCCCAGAGGTCCATCAAGGGTAGGGGTGAAAACACAGATTCATTCATTAAGTGATAGGAACCAGTGGATTATATTCTCTCTAGTATCTTCTATCTCTATTTGGTTTCTGTATTAAAAGCTTCATGGGTGGGATGCCTGGGTGGCTCAATTGGTTAAACAGCTGCCTTCAGCTCAGGTCATGATCCCAGCATCCTGGGATGGAGTCCCACATCTGGCTCCTTGCTTGGCAGTGGGGCTTGCTTCTCCCTCTGCCTCTGCCTGTCACTCTGTCTGCCTGTGTTCGCTCCCGCTCTCTCTCTCTCTGACAAATAAATAAATAAAATCTTTTAAAAATTTAAAAAAAAAATTAAAGCTTCATGGGGAGATGGAGAGAAGGGATTTGGGGGAAATTGGAGGCGGAGATGAACCATGAGAGACTGTGGACTCTGAGGCAGTAACTGAGGGTTTTGGAGGGGAGAGGGGTGGGAGGTTGGGTGAGCATGGTGGTGGGTATTGTGGAGGGCATGTATTGCATGGAGCACTATGTACTGCACAGGCCCAGAAAAGTCAATGTTAGGAGGAATTACAACTATGTGAGAATGGGCACATATATACTCTTCTTCCTATTTATTTCTAGAACTGAAAGTTGCTCTTTTGAGTTTTTTGCATAATAAAAGATTCTCTAGAAACCCTAAATAATATTGAAGTTATTTTATTGTTTAAATATGATTCAACTCAGTTTCTCTTATTTAACTATAGCCTGCTAGACACCAATGTTACATAAATGGATAAGAATTGCTCATTCTTTCAGGAATGCTGTTATAAGAGACAGATAATCATAAGGTTTCAATGTGAAAAGTGTTATAACAGATATGATCAGGATACTATGCCATCAAAAATAAGAGGTACCTTCCCCATCTAAAGAGCTCGTGAAGAGCCTCCTTAATTAATAGTAGATGAGCTAAGTTCTTAAATAGGCTCAACCACATGAAAAGAATGGGAGTGGAGAGATTTATTAAGGGTTTTTCTCCAACTATCAATGCTAAAATTTAGTTTTCAAATATTTCTCCTCTATAGTGGCCTTCTAGTCCAAACATATATAAAATCAAGAGAGTCTCCTCTAATGTCAAATTCAAAACAGTAGCACATGTAGCAGTGGCACATAAGCATTACACTCAAATAAATCCTCAGGCTGTTTTGTCAATTCTATAATACATTTTCATTCTGATTGAACATATCATAATCATCATAAAAATTGCTTTTAATATTACTACAATATAATAGGAAATAAGCCTGAAAAGCTTCTTTAAAAATAAATGTAGGCAATTTATAACCTTGAATAGATACAAAATAATCAGAGTTAAGATAGTCAGCATTTAATTGCGTTCAGAATTAACAATATCCAAGGTAGAGCCATTTCCTGCATTACCTTCTAAGTTCATGATGTTGGAGGATCATCTATAACTTTATAATTTACACTGAAGGGACATCGAGAATAGCTAAGAAATTTTTGGAATTAATACTGGGAAATAAAAAGTAGCCATGCTTCCTAAAGGATTAATTTAAGCTAGATTATGAAGGTATTTCCTTAAGTATGCTTACAACAATCACATGTTATCTAAGAACCTACAAATGATAACTGTTCTGGGAATCTCTACATACAACGCTCATTTCTTTGACTGCAAAGAATAGCACCATAATAACAATTGCAACACTTTAAGCCAAAATATCAGTTTATATTGTGTGAACTGTATATAGTGTGAGAATGTATGGAAGGATATACTATCCTAGGGAAAAAGAGATTCAGGGAGGCTGGGAAGATGATGGAGTAAGAGGATCCTAAGCTCATCATATTTCATGGATAAAACTAGGTAAACTCACATCAGTATTAATAACCCAGGAAACCACTTGAAGACTGGCAGAACAAACTTCACAACTAAAGGTAGAGAAAAAGCCACAACTAAAAGGGTAGGAAGGGGTGAAGATGCTGTGGGAAGCAAAATGCACCTTGGGAGTCG
Source organism: Taxidea taxus jeffersonii (assembly GCA_003697995.1). Classification (NCBI taxonomy): domain Eukaryota; kingdom Metazoa; phylum Chordata; class Mammalia; order Carnivora; family Mustelidae; genus Taxidea; species Taxidea taxus. The sequence goes on along the minus strand of ML104521.1, from coordinate 191,192 downwards.
ACAGGAGGAAGTGAGCCACTGGTATAAGAAGGGCAAGAAACAGACTATTGTCTTGGGGAGCTGGCAAGGGAAAGATGAATCCCTGTAACATCTGGCTTTGAAAGCAAGAACAACTGAATATCCTGAGTTCTAACAACCCTTGGGAGATAAAGCCTGGAATTTTAAAATTCAGGGGGCTCTTCTCTGGAAGAGCCCCAAGGGCAATAGGAAGCTGAATTCCCACCCTTAAAGAGACACCATGACAAAAATCCCCGGAAGACACAATGTAGAAGGAGCAGTTTCACAGCATATGGGGGAGAGAGGAAAATACTCATCTCAGAGCTGCTCCTAGAAAGGCAGAGATCACAAGAAGACCCCTCCAGGAATAAAGGAGCTGGGAGGATCCATTTCCCTCCACACCCCTAAGCATAAACACTGGGCCATCTGCTGCAAGGGCATGCACTATCTAACTTGCTTACACCAAGCCAATCCCCCGAGCTTTGGCAGATCTGCCCTTTCCAGTCATGCTTACCTTAGTCCTGGGGCTGTGGCCTCCTCCCCCAGAAGACAGTGCAGACCTCGACAGGATTGCATCTTTCATGCAGTGTGCTTTGTGAAGACTTTGTGCCAGCAACAGCAGCAGCAGAAGCTTTGTAGAAGCTAAAGGCACACCTTGTTAAAACTGGCCACCAAAAGTGGCCAGGACACAATAGCAGGGCACACACAATCCACACAAGAGACACCCCCTGAAATGCTATGCCTGGGTAACAGGGGACAGCTGCACTACAGGGTACCACAGGACCTCTTCTTCGTAAGGACATTACTTTCAACAGCAGGAGAAATAGTGAGTTTCTAACACAGAGAAAAAGACACAGAGAGTTGGACAAAATGAAGAGACAGAGGAATGTGTCCCAAATGAAAGAATAGGATAAAACCACAGTAAGAGACCTAGGCAAACAGATATAAGCAATATGCCTGATAGAGAATTTAAAGTAATGATCATAGAGACACTCAGGGGACTTGAGCAAAGAGTAGAGGACATCAGTGAGACACTTAATAAAGAGATAAAAAATAACCCACCAGGGACGAAAAACACAATAAATAAAATTAAAAGAACATGAAATGGAATAAACAGCAGACTAGAGGAAGCAGAGGAATGAATTAATGACCCAGAAGACAGAATAATGGAAAGTAATCAAGCTGAGTTGTGAGACGAAAAAATAACAGGTAAAATGAGAAAGACTTAGGGAATTCAGTGACTACATCGAGCAAAATAACATTCGCATAAAAAAAAAATAACATTCGCATTATAGGGATCCTAGAAGAAGAGCAGAGAGAAAACAGGGCAGAAATTTTATTTGAATAAATAATAGATACAAATTTCCCAAATCTGGGGAAGGAAACAGAATTCAGATCCAGAAGGCAGAGAGATCCCCAACAAAATCAAGCCAATGAGGTCCATACCAAGACACACAGTAATTAAAAATGGCAGAAAGGAGCAATAAAGGAGAATTTTAAAAGTGGCCAAAGGAAAGAAGACAGTTACATACAAGGGAAATCCCATAAACTATCCGTGGACTTTTCAGCAGAGACTTGGCAAGCCAGAAAGGAATGCCATTATATATCCAAAGTGCTAAAAGGGGGGGGGGGGGGGCAAAACAAACAAACAAACGAAAAACAAAAAACCTGCAGCCAAGAATACTCTATCCAGCAAGGTTATCATTTAGAAAATAAGGAGAGATAAAGAGTTTCTCAGGCAAACATAAACTAAAAGCATTCTCAACCACGAAAGCAGCCTAACAAGAAATGTTAAAGGGGACTTTTTTGAGTAGAAAAGAAAGACCATGAGTACGAAAAGTAGGAAATGCAAAAACAGTAAAAATAAGTATATCTGTAAAAATCAGTCAAGGGATTCACAAAATAAAAGCATGTAAAATAGGACACCATATGTGTAAACCATGGGGAGGAGGAGTTCTTGGGTGGCTTGGTTGGTTGAGCATCTGCCTTTGGCTCAGGTCATGATCCTGGAGTTCTTGGATCAAGCCCCACATCAGGTTCCCTGATCAGCGAGGAGCCTGCTTCTCCCTCTCCCTCTACAACCCTGCTTTCTTGCTCACTCTCTCTCTATCTCAAATAATAAATAAGTAAATAAATAAATAAATAAACAAATAAAAATATAAGGAGGAGAGGAATAAAGAATGGGTTCAAACTTAACTGACAATCAACTTACCATAAACTGCTATATGCAAAAGAGGTTATATACAAATCTAGTGGTAACCACAAATCAAAAACCAGTAACAGATATACAAAGAATAAAGGAGAAACAATCAAAATGTAACACTAATGAATGGCTGCAAACCATGAAAGAGAGCAAAAGAAGGATTAGACACCTGGGTGGCTCAGTTGTTAGGCAGCTGCCTTCAGCTCAGGTCATGATCCCAGCGTCCTGGGATCGAGTCCCACATTGGGCTCCTTGCTCGGCACGGCAGGGAGCCTGCTTCTCCCTCTGCCTCTGCCTGCCACTCTGTCTGCCTGTGCTCGCTCCTGCGCTCTCTCTGACAAATAAATAAATAAATAAATAATCTTTCAAAAAAAAAAAAAAAAGAAAAGGATTAGAGAAAAAATATAAAAACAACCACAGAATATGCAATAAAATGACAATAAATACATACCTATCAAAATTACTGGGAATATAAATGAACTAAATACTCTAATCAAAGGACACAGTGTAGTAGAACAGTAAATAAACAAGACCTATTTGTATGCTGCCTATAAGAGACTCATTTCAGACCTGAACACACATGCAGATTGAAAATGAGGGGACAGAGAACATTTTACCATGCAAATGGATGTCAAATGAAAGTCAGGGTAGCGATACTTATATCAGACAAAAACGACGTTAAAACAAAGACTGTAACGAGAGACAAAGGAGGACACTGTATAATCAAAATGGGGAAAATCCAAAAAGAAGATACAACACTTGTAAGTATTTATGCATCCAACATGGTTGCATCTCTTTTTTTTTTTTAAAGATTTTTTTATTTGTTTGTTAGAGAGAGAGAGAGAGAGAGAGAGAGCACAGGCAGACAGAGTGGCAGGCAGAAGCAGAGGGAGAAGCAGGCTCCCTGCCGAGCAAGGAGCCCAATGTGGGACTCGATCACAGGACGCTGGGATCATGACCTGAGCCGAAGGCAGCCGCTTAACCAACTGAGCCACCCAGGTGTCCCAACATGGTTGCATCTTAATACATAAAACATTTAGTAACATAAAAGAAATAATTGAAAGTAATACAGTAACAGTAAGAGACTTTAATAACTCACTTACATCAACAGACAGACCATCTAGATCATCAGATCCACAAGGAAACCATGGCTTTGAATGATACACTGGGCCAGATGGATTTAACAGACACACAAAAAATTCCATCCAAAACAACAAAACGTACATTCTTTTCAAGTGCATTTCAAACATTCTCCAGAATAGATCATGTAGTAGACCACAAAACAAGTCTCAACAAATTTAAAAAAGATTGAAGTCATACCACGTGTATTTTTCTAACCAAAATACTATGAAACTAGAAATCAACCATAAGAAAAAATCTGGAAAGAGCATAAACACATGGAGGTTAAATAACGCTACTAAACAATGAATGGGTCAATCAAAAAGTCAAAAATAAATCAAAAGTTGCATGGAAAGAAATGAAAATGAAAACACAATGGTCCAAAATCTCTGGGATGAAGCAAAAGCAGTTCCAAGAGGGAAGTTTAGAACAATTCAGGCCTACCTCAAAAAGCAAGAAACATCTCAAATAAACATTGGGGTACAGATGGCCTTTCTTTTCACTACATCTGCATCTTTGGGGTAAATATCCAGCAGTGCAATTGAAGGGTCATAGGGTAGCTCTATTTTTAATTTCTTAAGGAATCTCCACACTGTTTTCCAAAGTGGCTGCACCAACTTGCATTCCCACCAACAGAGTAAGAGGTTTCTCCTTTCTCCACATCCTCTCTAACACGTGTTGTTTACTGTCTTGTTGATTTTGGCCATTCTAACTAGTGTAAGGTGGTAGCTCAATGTGATTTTGATTTGATTCTCCCTGATGGCTAATGATAATGAACATTTTTTCATGTGTCTGTTAGCCATTTGTATGTCTTCTTTGGAGAAGTGTCTGTTCATGTCTTCTGCCCATTTTTTGACGTGATTATCTGTTTTGTGTGTGTTGAGTTTGAGGAGTTCTTTATAGATCTTGGATATCAGCCCTTTGTCTGTAGTGCCACTTGTGAATATCTTCTCCCATTCCATGGGTTGTCTCTTTGTTTCGTTGACTATTTCCTTTGATGTGCAGAAACTTTTGATCTTGATGAAATCCTAAAAGTTCATTTTCGCTTTTGTTTTCTTTGCCTTTGGGGATATGTTTTGAAAGAAGTTGCTGTGGCCCATGTCAAAGAGGTTACTGCCTATGTTCTCCTCTAGGATTTTGATAGATTCCTGATTCACACTGAGGCCTTCTATCCATTTCGAGTTTATCTTTGTGTATGGTGTAAGAGAAAGGATGAGTTTCATTCTTCTATACATAGCTGTCCAATTTTCCCAGTACCATTTATTGAAGACACTATCTTTTTTCCATTGGATATTTTTTCCTGCTTTGTCAAAGATTATTTTACCATAGAGTTGAGGATCCATATCTGGGCTCTCTACTCTGTTCCACTGGGTTTTTTTTGTTTGTTTGTTTATACCCATTTATTTCTTTGTGTTTCTTCAATCATTTACATACAATTAAAATCAAGCCAAATCACCAGCTATATGTTACCTTAGAGCATCATAGGATATGCCAAAACTCTCATTTATATTCTTTTAAAAAGTAATTCAAGTTTACTAGAAGGTGTCATTTTTAAAAAACATTTATCAAAATCATATAATCACATTTAAGTTAATAGAGAAAACATATTTCAACTTCAGGATACTGAGTATATTCTAGCCTTGATAGACTTTTACAAATTATAACATCCAGGAGAAAAGTGCTGAGAATGTAATATTTGTTTAGGCTTCACAGAGCAAAAATTGTTCTTTAGTCACATACAAAATCTTTGCATTTTTTCAATCAGTCCACAAACCAGTTGAAACATAGGCATTATTATTCAATTATATACAGAAGCTAAGACTCCAAAGATAGTAAAAAATTTATCCAAGGATACTCATGAGAGAACATGGCAGGTTTGAACACAATTCAGAATCCCAAGTGTTTGCCCTTTCCACAACTTTGAAAAGAGTCCTTTTTTCACTTTCTTCAATTTCTTTTTGAATGTGCCATTTTTTCCCTGTTGAGATCTCCTGGATCTGTTTTTGTGCCAGGACCATGCTATCTTGGTGATAACAGCTTTGTAGTAAAGCTTGAAATCAGGCAATGTGATGCCCCCAGTTTTGTTTTTCTTTTTCAACATTTCCTCAGCAATTCAGAGTATCTTCTAGTTTCATACAAATTTTAGGACTGTTTGTTCCAGCTCTTTGAAAAATACCTGTGGAATTTTGACTGGGATGGCAATGGAAATATAGACTGCTCTCGGCAGTACAGACATTTTAACAATATTTATTCTTCAGATCCAGGAGCATGGGATGCTCTTCTATCTTTTTGTGTCTTCTTTAATTTCTTTCATGAATGTTCTGTAGTTGAGTACAGATCCTTTACCTCTTGGTTAGGTTTATTCCAAGGTATCTTATGGTTCTTGGTGCTATAGTAAATGGAATCCATTCTCTAATTTCACTTTCTATTTTTTCATTGTTAGTGTATAAGAAAGCAATTGATTTCTGTACATTGATTTTGTATCCTGTCACATTACTGAATTGTTGTATGAGTTCTAGTAGTTTGGGGAAGGAGTCTTTTGGGTTTTCCATATAAAGTACCATGTCGTCTGCTAAGAGAGAGAGTTTGACTTCTTTGCCAATTTGAATACCTTTTATTTCTTTGTGTTGTCTGATGGTTGTTGCTAGGATTTCTAATACTATGTTGAACAACAGTGGCAAGAGTGGACATCCTTGTCATGTCCCTGCTCTCAAAAGGAAGGCTGTCAGCTTTTCCCCACTGAGGATGATATTTGCTGGGGGGTTTTCATAGATTTTATGAAGTTGAGGAATGTTCCCTCTATCCCTATCTATACTTTGAATCGTTTCAATTAGGAACGGATGCTCTATCTTGTCAAATGCTTTTTCTGCATCAATTGAGAGGACCATATGGTTCTTCTCTCTTCTCTTATTGATTTGTTATATCACATTGATTAATTTGCAAATGTTGAACCACCCTTGCATCCTATGGATAAATCCCACTTGGTCAAATAAACAACCCAACCTTATACTGAAAGGTGCTAGAAAAAGAACAGCAAGCAAAACCTTAAACAGCAGAAGGAAGGAAATAATAAAGATTATAGCAGAAATAAATAAATGGAAACTAAAATAACAGTAGAACAGATCAATGAAACCAAAAGCTGGTTCTTTGAATGAATTGACAAAATTGATAAACCTCTAGCCAACTCATCCAAAAGAGAGAGAGAGTGAGAGAGAGAGAGAGAGAGAGAGAACTAAAATAAAATCAGAAACAAAGAGAAGCAATAACAACCAACACTACAGAAAGACAATTATAAGAGAATATTAAGAAAAGTTATATGCCAACAAATTGGGCAATCTAGAAGAAATGGATAAACCTAGAAGAAATGGGTAAATTCCTAAAAATACATAACCTACCAAAATTCAAGCTGAAGAATAGAAAATTTGACAAACCGATTACCAGGAATGAAACCAAATCAGTAATCAAACAACTCTCAACAAACAAAAGTCCAGGATTCACAGGGGAATTCTACCAAATATTCACAGGATAATTCACAGGGGAATTCTACCAAATATTAAAGGAGAGTTAATATCTATTCTTCTCACACTTTCCCAAAAAACATAAGAAGGAAAACTTCAAAATTCATTCTGAGTCTAGAACTACCCTGAAAACCAAAACCAGATAAAGACACCACAAAAAAGAGAACTAGAGGCCAGTATCTCTGATGAACATAAATGCAAATTCCTCAACAAAATATTAGCAAATGCAATACAATAATACATTTAAAAAAGAAATCACCATGATCAAGTAGTATTTATTCTTAGAATGCAAGGGTGGTTAAATATTCACAAATTAATCAACATGATACATCCCATCAATAAGAGAAAGGATAAAAAACAGTACCATTTCAACAGATGCAAAAAAGCTTTTTTTTTTTTTTTAAGATTTTATTTATTTATTAGTTAGAGAGAGAGAGATTGAGAGAGCACAGGCAGACCGAGAGGCAGGCAGAGGCAGAGGGAGGAGCAGGCTCCCTGCCGAGCAAGGAGCCCGATGTGGGACTCAATCCCAGGACGCTGGGATCATGACCTGAGCCGAAGGCAGCCGCTTAACCAACTGAGCCACCCAGGCGTCCCAAAGCTTTTGACAAAGTACAATATCCATTCTTGATAAAAACTTTCAACAAAGTAGGTCTAGAGGGAACATACCTCAAAATAATAAAGTCCTTATATGAAAAACCCACAGCTGACATTGTAGTCAAAGGAGAAAATCTGAAAACTATCCCTCTAAGGTCAGGAACAAGACAAAGATTTCCAATTTCATCACTTTCATCCAACATATTACTGGAAGACCTACACACAGCAATCAGAAAACAGAAAGAAACAAAGACATCCAAATTGGTAGGGAACAAGTAAAACTTTCACTATTTGTGGATAACATGATACTATCTATATACAGAATACTGGAAAGACTCTACCAAAAAAACTACTAGAACTGATACACAAATTCAGTAAGGTGGCAGGACACAACATCAATAGATAGAAATTTGTTGCATTTCTATACACTAATAATGAAGCAGCAGAAAAGTAAATTAAGAAAATAGTCCCATTTATAATTATACCAAAAATAATAAAATACCTAGAAATAAACCAAGAAGGTTAAAAATCTGTACTCTAAGCCTTTAAAGCACTGATGAAAGAAATTAGAGACAACAACAAAGAAATGGAAAGACATCCCACACTCATGGATTGGAAGAACAAATATTGTTAAAATGTCTATCCTGGGGCACCTGGATGGCTCAGTCGGTTAAGCATCTGCCTTCAGCTCAGGTCATGATCCCAGGGTCCTGGGATTAAGCCCCATGTCAGGCTCCTTCTCCCTCTCCCTCTGCCACTCCCCCTGCTTGTGCTAAGATGAATAAAATCATTAAAATATAAAAATAAAATGTCTGTATTACCCAAAGCAATCTACACATTTATTGGAACCCTTATTAAACTATCAATGGCATTTTCACAAAACCAGAAGAATCCCAAAATTTTAATGGAACTATAAAAGATTCTGAATAACCAAAGAAATCTTGAAAAAGAAAAACAAAACTAGAGATGTATCACAATTCCAGACTTTAGGATATTATTACAAAGCTTTAGTAATCAAAATAGTATGGTACTAGCACAAAAAAAGATATATACATCAACAGAAAAAAACAAAGTGCAAAATAAATCCCCATTTATATAGCCAATTAATCTTCAACAAAGGAGGAAAGAATATGCAATTGGTAAAAGACAGTCTCTTCAATAAATGATGTTGGGAATACTGAACAGCAACATGCAAAAGAATGAAAATGGACCACTTCCTTAAACCATACCCAAAAATAAACTCAAAATAAATTATAGACCTAAATGCAAGACCTGAAACCATAAAAATCCTAAAAGAGAGCACAAGCAGTACGTTCTATAACATCAGCTGTAGCAACTTCTTTCTAGATATATCTCTTGTGACAAGAGAAACAAAAGCAAAATAAAATTTGGGACTATATAAAAATAGATGCAAAAGCACAGCACAGCAAAGGAAACAACCAACAAAATGAAAAGGCGACCTACTGAATGGGAGAAAATATTTGCAAATGATATGTACAATAAAGAGCTAGTAACCAAAATATATAAAGAACTTACACAAGTCAACACACCAAAAAAAAAAACAAAAACAAAAACACAAATAATCCAAATAATCCAGTTAAAAATGAGCAGACGATATGAACAGACATTTCTCCAAAGAAGACATACAGATGGCCAATAGAACCATGAAAAGATGTTCCACTCATCAGGGACATCCATATTAAAACCACAATGAGATAGCACTTCCCATCTTCAGAATGTCTAAAAGAAAAAAAAATAAAGAAAGAACAAGTGTTAGTGAGGATGTGGGGAAAAATGAACCCTTGTGCACTGTTGGTGGAAATACAGACACACACACACACAGTGGAATATTATCAAGCCATAGAAAAGAATGAAATGTTGTCATCTGCAATGACATAGATGAATCTGGAGAACATAATGCTAAGAAAAATAAGCCAGTCAGAGAACAAGAAATACTGCAAGATTTCACTTGTATGTAGAATTTAAGAATTGCCGTTTGCAATGGCATGCACAGAGCTAGAGAGTATTATACTAAGCAAAATACGTCACTCAAAGAAAGATAAATACCATATGACTTCACTCATGTGGAATTTAGGAAACATAACAGATAAACATAGAGGGGAAAAAAAAGACAAAGCATAAAACAAATGACTCTTAACTATAGAATACACACTGAGGGCTGCTGGAGGGGAGGTAGGTGGGGGGAAAGGGTTAAATGGGTGATGTATTAAGGAGGACACATGTTGTGATGAGCCCTGGGTGCTATATGCAAGTGATGAATCACTAAATCCTACACCTGAAACTAATATTACACTGGATATTAACTAACTAGAATTTAAATAAAAACCTGAAAGGAAAAAAAGAAAACAAAATTAACAAAGGGAAAAAAGAGAGATTGAGACTAACCAAGAAACAGACTTTTTTTTAAGATTTTTTATTTATTTATTTGACAGAGAGAGAGATCACAAGTAGGCAGAGAGGCAGGCAGAGAGAGAGGGGGAAGCAGGCTCCCTGCTGAGCAGAAAGCCCTACGCAGCACTTGATCCCTGAGATTATGACCTGAGCAGAAGGCAGAGGCTTTAACCCACTGAGCCCTCCAGGCGCCCCAAGAATCAGACTTTTAACTAAAAGGAACAAACAGATGGTTACTAGAGGGGAGGTAGGTGGGAGGATGGGTGAAATAGGTCATCAGGTTGAAGAGTACATCAGGTTGAAGAGTGCTTATTTTGATGAGCACTGACTATATGGAACTGCTGAATCATTAAAGTATAAACTTGAAACTAATATAACACTAGGTTAACTACACTGGAGTTCAAATTTATAAATAAATAAAAGTAAAAAAATAAAAATAAATAAATACATAACTAATTATAAAAAGAGAAGGAAGGAAGGAAAGAAAGGAGGGAGGGAGGAAGGGAACAGGATCCAGTTTCAAACAACTACTAAATGAACCCTGGCCATTTCCTCAGCTACCATCCATTCTTCTTACACTACATCTGGTTTCCATCCCATCATTTTACAAAAATAGGTAATACAAAGGTCATTAATGGCCTCTCTGTCCCTAAAGTGGACATGTTAAATCATCTGTCTTGACTTTTCAGCTAAAATAGCACCAATGATGCATCCTCCTCTGGAAACTTTCTCTTCCATTTAGCTTCTAGAATATTCCCTTAGCTTTCTATCTTTATGGGTACTTCTTCTTTACAAACTCATCTTCCCCTAATAGGTTCTTAATGTAAAAGCTCTTAAAAGCCATAGTTTTTTTCTTGTATTTTCACTTTATATGCTCTCTAGTTATTCCTAGCCATACAAATAAACTTAATTATCATGGGCAATTAGATGTCTCCCAAATTTTATCTCCAAATATAAATCATTTTCTTCATTCAAGTGTACTACATGAAAATGCCTTCATAGCATCTCTCTTAAGATAATTCAAACTCTAAGATATTCAAAGGTAATTTGATGTCTATAAAATCAATAGGCTAATGGTGTACAACCATGCTCTTCCATTCCGAACCCAGCAAATACTACCTCCATTCATCTAGCTGAGCAAGTAAAAGTTAGAAACCATTCTTGTTTAGATACCTTCAATTCCCCAGAAATATTTAATACACCGTTGGATTCTTTTTTCACCCTAAAAACATCTGATATCTGCTAAACTCTCTGCAAATTATCTCCATGATGGCCAAAATTTTCTTCATATGCTTTCCTCAAATGGTGTTCCCATAATACCTCTGCCATCTTGTACCCCAACTTCTCATAGGTGATTTTTTTGTGTATATTTTCCCCAACAAGTTTATTAAGGTATAATTCATATATAACTGTGTAAACTTAAGGTGTACAATGTTATGACTTGACGTATACTCTGTGAAATGACTACCACAATAAAGTTTGTTAACACATCCCTTACCTCACATGACTATCATTTTGTGTGGTGGTATATGGGATGTGTGGTAAGAACAAGAGTATTGTTGGGTATAATTACTGTGGTATATATTAGAACCCTAGAACTTACCTTATAACTGGAAATTTATACCCTTTGACCTACATCTTCCCATTTCCTCTCGTCCCCGGCAACCATTAATATACTGTTTCTATGAGTTCAGTTTCTTATATATTCTACATATAAATGAGATCATACAGTATTTGTCTTTCTCCATCTGACTTATTTCATTTAACAACACATTCCAGGTTCACTCATTCTGTCACAAATGGCAGGATTTACTTCTTTGTTATGGCTGAGTAATTTTCATTACAAATATATACCACATTTTCTTCTGTACCCATTTATTTGTCATCAAATAATAGGTCTTTTCCAGGTCTCATGAATAATGCTCCAGTGAACATGGGAGTACAGATATCTCAAGATACTGAGGTTTCATTTCCTTTGGATATATACACAGAAATAGGATTACTGGATCATATGGTAGTTCTATTTTTAACTGTCTGAGGAACCTCTATACTTCTTTTCATAATACTTATACTAGTTTACATTCCCACAAACTGCACAAGGGTTCTCTTTTCTCCACAACCTTGTCAGCACTTGTTATCTCATCTTTTGATAACAGCCGTCTTAACTTGTTTGAGGTGTATCTCACTCTGGTTTTCATTTGCATTTCACAGTTGAGTAGTGATACTGAGTAACTCTTCATGTACTTGTTGGTCATCTGGATGTATTCTTTGGGGGAAATGTCATCTATTCAGGTCCTCTGCCCATTTTTAAATCAAGTTATTTATTTTTTTTCCTACTGACTTGTAGAAGTTCCTTATATATTTTGGATATTAACTCCTTATCAGATATATGATTTTCAAATACTTTGTCCCATTCTATAGGTTGACTTTTCATCTTGTTTCTTTTGTGCAGAAGCTTTTTAGTTTGATGTAGTCTGACTTATTTTTACTTTTATTGCCTTTTAGTGTCAAATCCATAAATCATTGCCAAGACCAATAGCAAAAGCTTTTTACCTATGTTTCCCTCTATGAGTTTTATAGTTTCAGGTCTTACCTTTAAGCCTTTACTCTATGTCAAGTTAATTTTTGTGAGTGGTGTAAGGTAGTAGTCCATGTTATTCTTCAATATCTGGATATCCAGTTTTCCCAATACCATTTATTGAAGAGACTGTTCTTTCCCTATTGTGTGCTCTTGATGACCTTCTCAAAGATTAGTTGATTGTCTATGTGTAGGTAGACAGTTCTCTCCTGGGTTTCTGGGTTCTCTACTTGGTTCCACTGGTGTGTGTATCTGTTTTCATCCAGTTCCCTACTGTTTTTATTACTGTATCTTTGTTGTATAGTTGTGGTTTTTTTTTTGTAGTATACCTTTAAATTGAGAAGTATAAAGCTTTCACCTTTGTTCTTTTTCTTCAGTATTACTTGACTGATTGTGGTCTTTTGTGGTTTAATATGAATTTTAGGATTTCCTTTATCTATTTATTTAAAAATTTGGTACAGATTGCATATAATCTGCAGATTATCTTGATAGCATGGACAATTTAATAATATTAATTATTCCAAGCCATAAACAAAGGAGCATATTTTCATTTACGTGTGTCTTCTTCAGTTTCTTTCATTAATGTCTTACATTTTTTGTTGTACAGGTCTTTCACTTCCTTGGTTAAATTTATTTCTAAAAATTTTGGCTTTGATGCTACTGTAAATAAGATTGTTTTCTTAACTTCTCCCCCCAAAAGTTTATTAATGTTAGTGGATATAAATGCAGCTGATTTTTGGTTATTGGTTTCATATACTGCAAATTTACTGACTTAGTTCTAACAGTTTTCTGGTGGAGTCTTTAAGATTTTCTGTCTATATGATTCTATTATTTGCAAATAGAGATAATATCTCTTCCTCTCTCACTTGGAAATCTTTCATTTCTTTTTTCTTGCTTGATTGCTCTAGCTATGACTTACAGTACTATGTTGAATATGAATTTTGAGAATGGGCACTCCTGTATTACTCATAATCATAGAGGAAAAACTTTCAAACTCTCAATATTGACTATGTTAGCTATAGGCTTGTCATGTATGGACTTTATTATGTTAAGGCATATTCCCTCTATAGCCAATTTCTTGATTTTTTTTCTTTAATTGTGAAAAGATGTTGCATTTTGTCAAATGCTTCTTCTAAATCTATTGAGATGACAATATGGTTTTTATCCTTCATTCTATTAATACGATTTATTACATTACTGATTTATTTATGTTGACTCATTCTTCACAACCGATGTTCTATATGCATAAATATGCCTGTATCACATCTACACTAAAAAACCTTTGTTATACACTCTGACGATTTATTTTAAAAAATACTTCAATAAAAATAGTATGATATGTGTGTGAACAAATTAACTTTAGTTTTCAGTCAAAGGGTTGTTAGTTAGAATTTAAAGTACACTAACCAGACATACACACTTCAGGGATGGTTACACATGCACCAGAAACCTAACTAAAAAAATATTAATTAGAGGGTTTGTTCATTAACCTAAAGGATGTTAGAATATTTTTTTAATCGATGACTGGTATTCAAAATACATGGTTAACTAGAAAGGTTTTATCAGGCCTAATGCTTTGCATAAATAAAAACTGAGACTCTGATAAGCATAGCAGTCTGATACACTGGGAAAAGCCCTTTGAATCTAGAGTTCTATTGGTCCTAAGTTTCTCCATTATACACAGAATTCTGTTATCTAATTCAACTATCTGAGCAGCTGCTCCTGACATTAGAAAGATTTGCTTTAATGTAAGAAGTGTGCTAAAATGCCTTAGAACAGTGCCTGAACCTAAGTTCTTGTATTTCTTCCTACTTAGTTCCATATATTTAACAAAATACATCTAAGAATTTCTTTCATCAAAATACCATCTAATATTAAGGCCCATTAGGCACACAACCTACTCAAACTATTAGAGTATAAAAACATTTACCAAAATGACCTGACCAATGGTTGAAATTCAAAATTTTTTAAATCAGGACACAGTATCACATAATAGTTTCTTTTTTTTAAGAGGAGCAAAAATAAATCACCTGTATTTATATATTTAATAAGCTGCCTTTAGTAGTCACACAATCACTAGATATTGGAATATACTGCTTTTAAGATAAAGACTAATATCTTTGACATGATTGGCCAGGTTGTTTGGGCTGGCATTTAAAATTAAAAAATGGTGTTGCTTGCATGGCTTAAACAACAGAATTTTATTTTCTCACAGTTCTGAGGCTGGAAAATTCAGGATCAAGATTTGTCAAGGTTCAGTTTCTGGTGAGAACTCTTTTCCTGATTTGGAAATGGTTGCCTCTTTGTTGTCTTTACATGGAGGAATTTGAGCAAGCTTAATGTCTTCTCTCTGTTGTTACATGGCACCAGCCGTAGAACATGAGGTACCCATCCATATGACTGATTAAACCTTTATCATCTCCTCACTTGCCTTATTTTCAAACATAGTTACACTGCAGACTAGGGCTTCCACATATGAATTATGGGGATACAGAAACATTCAGTCCACAACAATGACCTATAATAAGACTTTTATGATTCCTGCTCACTTAATAAGCAACATCTCACACAAACCTCTTCACTTTCTGCATTCTAGTTATAGGAACACTCATTCCTTCTCTCCATTGAGTTCCTTCTCATAGCAGGAAATTCTAGCTCATTCCTCTGTTATCAGCTCAAAGTGTTCTGAGAAAGAACACTTTATATTCCCTCATTTATTTTTTCAACTACTTAAAAGCAATAAATTAGGTCTATGAAATGTATCATTTGGAATTTTACTAAAGCATAGATACAAATTTGTTTACTGGTGGTGGTGGTGGAGTGCATTGCATGCCATTTAATGAGTATTTATATGTCTGCTTTAGATTCCGCTTCTTACATCAATATTTTATTCTCTTTTAACTTCCATCAGAAAACATGGAAGTTAACTATCATCTTCATTTTAGAGCAGACAAAAATGAGAAGATTTTATGTTATGCTATTATTTGTAAATTTGAGTATTTATTGAAATAGCAGTAAAAAAAAAAAAAAAAGCATTATTAGCCCTTACGGAGCTTACAAAGCTCAGTGGGGGAGCAAATCATTAAACAATCACAATCTTTTATAATTACACTAAATGATAAGTTCTATAAAAATGCTAAGTATTATAAAAATGGGAATAGAAGAGTAATGTTAATATTCTGTAGGCAGAAAAAATTTCTCTGAGGGAAAGATATTTAGGGTGAGACAATACAATGATCAGAGAGAAATATTCCAGTATAAGAGGGAAAAATTAACTCTAAGAAGAAGATGCAATACACATGGAGGCCCTGAAGCAGAAAGTGAAAGAAGCTCAGTGTGTCTGAAGCATTGTGAACTAGAGAAGCTAGCAATAGGTAAGTTAGAAAAGGTCGGCAAGAAACCAGGAATGCGGAACCTTACAGGACTCGAAGGGAATTTGCATTTTATTTGTAAGTATATACTTCATTGCAATTTCATTATATAACTATTTCTTATACTACTATTTTATAGAAACTGAGGTAATATTTATTCAAGCAAAGTTTGGTAAAAATATGTTTATAGCAATTTAAGATAAACTAGTATAGATATATTTTTTCCCAATGTTCAAAACTGAGAATCATAGAGCATAGAAAATCTAGACAAGTAGGTGGCTGCATGGCCGTTGGAAAGTTGTCTCCCTCTCTGTCTCAATTAGCCATTATCTTGGCCATATACTGAGCAGGAGTTACATTAACAGTCAATTCGTGTCTCTACATATGGTCAAGTGCCTAAATGTACAGACAGTCTGTGTTTTTGTTTTTGTTTTTTTAACTGATCAAAGTTTCATGTATTTCCAATCTCTAGAAGTGCAGGTAACAAAGCTGGAATTATATGGAGAAAAGAATAAAGGGACATTCTATCTCAGGGGGGAAAAAAGTAAATTAGTAAATTATAAGAATAGCTATATCCAAAACGTCTTCCTAGTGTGATTCTGACTAAAATTTCTATTTGTAGCAACATGGCAGGATATATGTAAGTATGTATATTCTCAAAGCAGAGGTTCAGTGATAGAGGAACCAAGACAATGCAGCAGTTTTAACCTGCATTTATTCTGAGATCTTTCCTCAAAAAGTGAACTTGAACTTCAGTTTTCACGATTTCACTTATATGTAGAAACTAGTAACCAGAATTCAAACTTGTCCAAGGCAGGAAACCTTTCTTATAACTAAGATTCCAAAGGGTTGTATCTTTAGGGAAAGTGTAGACCAGAAATAACCCACTCTGTAGAAAACTGCAAGAAAACGAATTATCTTAAACCTTAAACCTTGAAATTGCCTGGAGAACATTGGTTTAAAATGGTGATTACGAGTTTGGAACCACTAACTGGCCCTCCTACAGGTTTTAAAGCCCAATTTCACACTGTCTTGGTAGTCTGAAAGCCCTCAAGTTGAGAATATAGAGATTCTAGAGTTACAGAAGTAACTGTAAATCCTCTCTAGAATAACACACTTCTACCCCAGATCTCAGAGGAGTCGCAATTAAAAAATCTAAGGAAAATGTTCAGTTCATAGAGAAAGTACCAATTACAAAGGAAACAAGACACCAACGGCAAGATCCAGAAGAAATAATAAAATAAACAAACTTACAAGTATTTCAGATATTAGAATTATCAGAGACAGACTCTAAGATAAACATATTTATTATATTCAAAGAGTTTTTTAAAACTTTATAATATATTCTGTGAATAAGAAACTACAAAGAATGACTAGAAGATTTGAAAAGGAACCAAGTACAATTTCTAAAAATATAATTAAAATTAAAAATCCAATGAATGGGTTTAATGGCAGTCACAGCTAAAGAGAGAATTACTGAACAAGATAGTAAATCTGAGGAAATTATTCAAAAGTCAGCTGACAGAAACAAAGAAAAAAATATAAGAAAGGGTTTTGATGTGTCCAGATGCCTAGAAGCAAAATCAGAATCACACTGGTGAGTAAATACAGAAGCAAATTAGAGTAAAATATGCCTTCCAACTGAGATAGGGAATTCCTCCTTCTTTTGACCACCGAAACCACTCTGAGTCTTAATTTCTCAGTCACTTAAGCTGCTTGCAAATCAAGCATAAGAAAACTTCTTGGAAAGCAGGTGAGTAGCATATGTAGCAGGTGAGCTACATAGCAAGCTAAGTGTTCTCTTAGAAGCACCTCAGCTCTTTCTTCATCAGAGCCTTCTTGAGTAGAAAAGGCTTTAAAAAGGATCCTATGCAGGCCCAAGCCAGAGCTTTCTGAAAAACAGCCCTTACTCCTACGTGTACTTTGTCAGCAGAACCAGTAACAGGGAGCCACCTAAATGGTAGCATCTGGAGTGCAAAATAGTTTCCGGCTGCTTTCATGCAGCCAAGGTATCCATTAAAGAGCTGGCACAGCTTCCAGAGGCACATTAGAAATGGCCTTTGCTAAACACACAGTCTCATTTCCCTTCCACATACAGATTATATTGCTTTAACTGGTCTGGCATTTCTACTGTGTTCTCCTGGTCCCAGGACAGGAGAGATGGCTGAACTGTTCTGTATGTGTTTCGGTAACACTCTTTCTTGCTGAGGAAGTAAGAACAGAATTAAGGCTGAGAATACATTTTTCAGAGGCTACTAGTTCCTTTTAGTTTTATGTCTGAATCTGAAAGTTTGGACTTGATATTCCAAGCTGTTTGAAACTCAAAGGTTCATTGCTTTGCCCCAGGGAAATATGGATCTTTGCTAGCCAACATGATAAATTGCTTTTTGTTATGCCCTTCTCAGACCTTTGGAAGTATTATGGATTAAAAATCAAGAGAGCCCAGAAGAAATCAGAAATTCTAACTATAGATCAGAAGTTGTTGAGAAGAGTGAATTACAAGAGGCCTAAAATTCCTATCATCCATTAAAGCACCATACTGATCTCTTTAATCATGACTGTCATCTATCTGTCTATTGTCTATATTTTTCAAAACCACATTGGTGAGGCTGCAAAAAACTATAGGAACAGTATGATCCTGGGTGCAGGATGCAGGAAATTCTAGTCTCAGCTCTGCAATTTGATTAACTATGTGACCTTAGCCAGGCAGCAAACTTTCCGTGCTTCATTCTCCTCATATGTAAATAAGGATAATAATAACTATTGTGGTCTAAGGAGAAATGACTTATAAGAAGTTTAGTGAGGGGCACCTGGGTGGCTCAGTGGGTTAAAGCCTCTGCCTTCAGTTGGGGTCATGATCCCAGGGTCCTGGGATCGAGTCCCGCATCGGGCTCTCTGCTCAGCAGCGAGCCTGCTTCTTCTTCTCTCTCTTCCTGCCTTTCCACCTACTTGTGATCTCTGTCAATTAAATAAATGAAAAAATCTTTAAAAAATAAAAAAAAAAGTTTAATGAGAGAAGGAAGAGGTGACAATGGAATATGGTGTCCAGCAGAGAACAAAAGAGCTCTTAGCTCTATAACTGCATATATCAAACTTTATTAACAATGCTTGCCTGACCTTTTTTCCCACTTATTAAATTTATTAAGAATAGGAACTCGGGGCACCTGGGTGGCTCAGATGCCTGTGCATCTGCCCTCGGCTTGGGTCATGATCTCAGTGTCCTGTCTGACTAAAAGCCTGCTTCTCCCACCCCCTCTACTTCTCCCCCTGGCTTGTGCTCTCTTGCTCTCTTTGTCAAATAAATAAACCCTTAAAAAAAAAGAATAGGAATTATTTCATTCATATTTAAATTCCTAGCTCCTATGGAATATCTTACATATAAAAATTCTCAATAAACATTTGCTGCATGAATGAATTCTAACAGAGCTAAGTCAGATAGGAATCCAGACATATGGCTATGCTGGAGAAGATAAAGAAATGAGGGAGTAAGAAGAGTGTTATGCATTACAGTTTGTACATGTCTTTCCAGCTAAATGAAAATACACACACACACACACACACACACACGTGTGTGTGCACAACAGCTATATACATACATAATACATATATATAATAGCTATATATAATATATTTACATAAAATATGTAATATGTACATAAAATATCTTGTATCAATTTTTCTTTTTTAAAAGGGTACAACTTCATGAACTTAGACACATTCTCCATTTTCCTATTTGTGTATGTGTTTGGGGGTGGGGCGTGGTGTGCATGTGTATTCTTTATGTTAAATGGCTTAACAGCAGACCCAAGGTCAGAATCTTATTTCTACCAGTAGTGACTCAAGTGGTCTAGTGGGTTCTAAAATTTTCTTTAATGATATTTTGCAGAGGACTACAATATGTAGTACATGTACAAAATAAGGTCTCTTACCTGCTCCTGACCATCTCTATCAGAGTTCATGAACATGATCATAATTTAACCAAATTTAGTCGTCATTTAGTCAGACTTTATGTACTTACATAATTATCCCCCCATCCCTGCCAAATTATAATTTATGAACTTAAGAGGCAAGAGATCCAGCACAAGGCAGGTACAGAGTTTATGTTCTATATGACTTCTTAAATAAAAAAATCAAAGTTTCAATTATGTAGAGTAAGGATGAAACCATCAGAGAATTCAAGTATCATTTGTATTTGAAGTTACATCCATATATGTGTATATATAAACATACATGCATTTACACATAAACACAAAACAAAAAGATGATTGACTTTAGCAACAAACTGATTCTCTACCTAGGCTTTACTAAAGCATATTTGAATCTCTTCGTATACCCTGAATATAACTTTACAACATGAGGAAGGTAATTCAAACTCTTGTAGAATATTAAAGAAGACAGAAAATAATTTAGAATTAACAATATATCCAATGACAACATACTCAAGTCAGCTTCACTTACATGAGTCAGCTGAAGTGATCTGAAAGATTACCTTTCCAAAACTGTTTTCCTTTTCAAACTGCTACTATGCCAGAATTCTTTAGCATTTTTGTTTACTATTTAGGATCTTTAAGTGTTTATTTTAAGGCAGTATTACTTAATTTCCTCTTTGCTTAGATGCTATCAACTTAACAATTATTTACAGATAAAATACTGTCACATTAAGTGTACACTAACTACATTACATATATTCATTGGTTATGAGATAAATTTTAGAAATGTTGACACACAAAAAATTCAAAACAATAAAATTCATTTTTCACTTAAAAGAAAAAGGAACAGAACAGTCAGCTATTTTAGGTGTTTTGAGTGATCACAATCCAGTACCTGATCTTTATCCTCACAAAAATTTCTTCTTTCATCCAGCAACTTATGTGGATTGTTTAGGTTGCAGATGTTCAAATCATACTGTCCAAATCTCACAGACTTACACACCAGGATGATTAACTGTTAATAACCACTTAGTACATTATCCAGGGTACCTATCTCTTATAAACACAGACTCTAGGAAAACAAATTATCTAAGGAGTTTGTGTGGTGAGATTTAAGTAAGATTTTAAAAAAACTTTTTTTTTAAAAGGTAGCTAGACAAATAATAGAAAAGTGGCCAATGGGCTGAAGTTTTCCTGAGAATCGGGTAGACATTTTTTACACTTGAGCAAAAATATATGTATTTTTTTGTTTTCTTAAAACACAGGAAATACAATGTCCATTTGTAAGCTGATTTGATTTTCCATTCTGACTCAGGGACACAGAGAAATATTCCTCTACTACTACAAAGAACACCCATGGTGTAAGCATGACATAAAAATGAGAATGAACACTAAGCTTTAGTACTGAGAGAAGCAGGCTATGTCAGAAACTATGGTGAACTAATGAAATAATGTTCTTTAATTATACTTGACTTTTGTGCCTTGCTGGAACTTGAGCTGTATTTCCAGATCTAATTTTTAAAGAGGAGCTGAATATCTAAGTTATGAATGTGAAATATCCTGATTTTTAAGAGATTTAGTTTCTAGGGGCACCTGGGTGGCTCAGTGGGTTAAAGCCGCTGCCTTTGGCTCGGGTCATGATCCCAGGGTCATGGGATCGAGGCCCATATTGGGCTCTCTGCTCTGCGGACAGCCTGCTTCCTCCTCTCTCTGCCTCTCTGCCTACTTGTGATCTCTGTCTAAAATAAATAAATAAAATCTTTAAAAAAAAAGAGAGATTTAGTTTCTAAACAAGGTGCAGGGCAAACAAAACACATCTGAGGCCATATTCAGTCATGGCCTGCTTCCCTAAGACTTTCATCTAGAGGAATGTTACTATGGTCTGAGTATTTGCGCCTCCCCCGCCCCCTTATTTTGAAATCCTAACCACCAAAGGTAATGGTATTTGACATATAGGATCCTTTGGGAGGTGCTTAAATCTTAAAAGTGGAGCCCTCATGAATGGGATTAGTGCCCTACAAAAGTGGCTCCACAGAGATCTCTAGCTGTGTTCACCATGTGAGGATACAGACACAGTGAGAAGTCCACAGTCTGCAACCCAAAAGGGGGATGCCCCTGACCATGCTAGCACTCTGATATCAAACTCCTGGCCTCCAGAACTGTTATTTATAAGCTACTCAATGCATGCTATCTGTTATACCAGTCCGAACTAAGAGATGTTTCCACAGACAATGACTACATTCAATTTTATGATCCAGGGAAAGCTAGAGTAACTGGAAACATGTGCTCTAATAATTCTCTCCTTCTGTTGTTCTCTTTGGGGTGACATGGATTTCTGCTCTCATGCTCTGGTTTTTTAAGTAATCCACGGATGGCTTATTAACAGCTTCTTTCTAGAAAGTCAGATACAGAATTGGTTAGGTCATACTTTTTGTGGTTACTTTTCTATTAAGAGGTTCACCCTTTTAATGTTTTCAAATAGCTGTTATTCACTTCTTGAAAGGTGCTTCCAATTTTTGCAAGTGACTCTCTTTGAAAACACCACCTTGCTTACTTGCTGGGCTAGCCACACATTTATAACTCATTACCTTAGGGCTTGGTTCTTCTATTCATGGCTATTTTAAATGATTCCATGCTGGATTTTAAATTTGCCTGACCTTGCCTCAAATTCAGAAGAATTACATTAACTCCCTGTCTGATCATACTGAGTAGTGCTCTGGTGCTCTTATTTACTAATTTTTCATGCATATCACCACCTTTTCACTCTAAATCTTTTATAGATAGCCTTATTGTGGTACAAAGTGAAGTACTTGATGAAAGGGAAGGTGATGTCTGCCATCTTCTTTTTCCATTGTTAGACTCCATTTCCCTAATTCCAAGTGCAAAGTATCATTTGTTGGTACTGATGGCTATATGTAGTTTACCTATCTTTTCCCCTTCTATGCTACACACCCTCCTCCTCTTTCATATCTCCATCCATTTCGAAAGCTCAAAATTTTTTACCTATACCTCTTCTCCCCTCAAATTTTATTGTTGGTGGGTAAAGATGGTAGCTGATAAAAAGTCCTCTTACTGGTGGTAAAGAGACATTTTTCCTAGGGCGAATTCTGCTTCTCCAAAAGAGAAACAATTTGAATGTATAAGAGATTTAATTAAATGTAAAATTTACATTTTCACTATCCAATCTTCAAAGCAAGTCATTCACTCAGAAACATAAAGCACCATATAAGACAACTTATATTTTCTTTAAATATAAATAAAGATATACCTTTTAATTTAAAAATAGGTCACTGATGTTCCCATATTGCTGAATTAAAATTAGGTTTCTCTAAGTTTTAGTATTCTGATCTGTTACTTCAACTACATAATCACCTCAAGCATAGACATTTTATCTGATACTGCTTGATACTTAAAAATATACTGGAGGCGGGACGCCTGGATGGCTCAGTTGGTTAAGCAGCTGCCTTCGGCTCAGGTCATGATCCCAGCGTCCTGGGATCGAGTCCCACATCGGGCTACTTGCTTGGCAGGGAGCCTGCTTCTCCCTCTGCCTCTGCCTGCCACTCTGTCTGCCTGTGCTTGCTCTCTCTCTCTCTAACAAATAAATAAATAAAATCTTAAAAAAAATGATCCATGTTTATTTAAAAATATATATATACTGGAGGGGGGCACCTGGGTGCCTTAGTGGGTTAAGCCTCTGCCTTCAGCTCAGGTCATGATCTCAGGGTCCTGGGATCAAGTCCCACATCAGGTTCCCTCTGATTAGGGAGCCTGCTTCTCCCTCTCCCTCTCTGCCCCCCGCTTGTGTTCTCTCCTTTCTGGGGGAACACAAACATTCAGTTCATAACAATATATATGAGAGTATCTGCAAAAAACCTCAATGTATTCTTCTAACAGGTATTTATTGAACCTACTATATTCTAGGACTACTGTGGATATAGAAAGGACCAAAACAAAGTCTTATAGCATACGTTCTAATGGGGGGGG